>BQNB010025654.1:4954-19442 GCA_026074375.1 Tanacetum coccineum
GTGGAAATGTGCAACAAGTGTCTCGAACTTGAAGCTGAGCTTATCAAACAACACAACATGGTTGAAAAAGATGAGTATAATAAACTTTCAAAAAGCTATTCTAAACTTGAATAGCACTGCATTTCACTTGAACTTGCAATGCAACTCAATAAAGAAATTTTTCAAAAGCATAACACATCTTTAAACCAAACTGAACTTACATTTGATCAATTGTTTGAAGTAAACAATTTGAAAGCTAGCTACAAGTAAAAGACACGACAATCAAGAAGTTAAAGGCACACATTAAGTGTGTGCCGGAAACTTCTACCAGTGAAAGTGTGAAAAGGACATAGATGAGATTAAGACCATCAATATTGAACTGGAACATAGGGTGTCAAAACTAATTGCTGAAAATGAGCATTTGAAACAGACTTATAAACAACATTATGACTCAAATAAACCAACACGTATTCGTACTAAAGAACATAGTAAAGCTTTAATTGATCAATTAAACAAAAGGTCTATTGAAAATTCTGATTTAAATGCCTAACTTTAGGAAAAGGTTTTTGTCATAACAGCATTAAAAAATGATCTTAGGAAACTAAAAGGGAAAGGTGTTGTCGATTGTGCTGCTCAAATACCAATAGCTACCACTATTGTTCCAGGCATGTTCAAGCTAGACTTAGATCCTTTAGCTCCTAGGTTATTGCAAAATAGGGATGCTCACATTGACTATCTTAAGCACACTCAGGAACAAGCTGATATACTTCGGGGAATAGTCAAACAAGCTAAAGCAAAACAACCTTTAGATAATGCGATATACTTTGCATGTAAGCATGCCAAAAAAATTCAAGAGTTACTTGTTTATGTTCGAGACACATGCCCTAATGCCTATAAACCTAGTGAAAAATTAATTGCTGTCACACCAATGAACAAAGTCAGAAAGTCGGTTTCTCTCTGAACCTCTCACATCTCAATACAACTTAAACTGTAGAGTCATTAAATCATCAGGATTATAACAAACCTGTCGTTGTTCCCGCACTGCTACTAGCGCTCGCGCGATAGCCGGTTCTACTACGTACTTGCGATCACAGCCTACATGCAATAAAAGGAATGATAGGATCTCGCAGCCATCAAGTAGTAACATCAAGAATAAAGTAGAAACCCAACCTAGGAAAGTTAATAAAAAGAATCATGTTGTTGAACCTATTTGTGATGCGAATGTTAAGCATACTATGTTGAATGCGAATTTTTAGTTAATTTGTGTTACGTGTAAGCAATGTATGTTTTATGCTAATCATGATGTGTGTTTCCTTGATTTTATGAATGAAATGAATATGTGTGCTAAATCTAAATCTAAGTCTAACAAGAAAAGTCAACTACATAATATTTGGAAACCTACGGGTAAAATATTCACTGAAGTAAGACTTAAGTGGAAACCAACAGGAAGAACTTTTACTTTAATTGGTAATTTGTGACCTTTAACTAGGATCACTTCCACTAATGTAGTGCCTTGTAAGGAAACCACTCCTCACTCAGCAGAAACATCAAAACTAGAGCTTAAAGTCTATAGCCAGAGGCCCAAACAAGTAAAAAATGTAGGTTCGAGTAAAAAGGCCAAGATTGTAGAATCTAAAGTTGCTAACAACTCGGAACCCAATCATTCTTGGGGATCCAATGCTACAGATGTTCCATCTTCTTCTTATCTTTTCAATGACAGGTTGTCCAGATTATTCTCTGGTATCTGGACTCCGAATGTTCAAATCATTTGATAGGAAATCGCTCTCAGCTCACCAATTTCGTTCATAATTTTCTCGGTACTGTCAAGTTCGATAATGATCAGATTGCAAAGATTATGTGATATGGTGATTATCAGATTAGGAATGTCACAATTTTAAGGGTTTATTATATGGAAGGATTGGGACACAATCTATTCTCCGTTAATCAATTCTATGACTCAAATCTTGAAGTAGTTTTCAGAAAACACACATGTTTTGTTCGCAATTTGGAAAGTGTTGATTTACTCTCAGGTTCTCAGGAAACAAACCTTTATACATTGTCAATTAGGGATATGATGGCGTCTTTTCCAATTTTTCGTGTCAAAAGCCTCAAAGACCAAATCCTGGTTATGGCACTGACGACTGTCAGATTTGAACTTTGATGCTATTAATCATTTGGCAAGACATGGTCTTGTATGAGGTCTTCCCAAATTAAAATTTGAAAAAGATCATATGTGTTCGGCATGTACCATGGGGAAAAGAAAGAAACAATCACATAAACTTAAATCTAAAGACACCAATCAAGAGAAACTATATCTTATGCACATGGATCTTTGTGGGCTATGCACATTGCAAGTGTAATTGAGAAAAAGTACATCCTCATCCTTGTGGATGATTACTCTCGGTTCACATAGGTGAGTTTCTAGCATCAAAGGATGAAGCTCCTGATTTTATAATCAAGTTTATGAAAATGATACAAGTTAGATTGAATGCAACTGTCAGGAACATCTGTACAAATAATGGAACTGAGTTTGTCAATCAAACTCTGCATAGTTATTATGAGAGTGTCAGTATCTATCATGAAATATCGGTTGCGAGAACTCCACAATAAAATGGTGTCGTTGAAAGGCGAAATTGTACTGTTGTTGAAGCCACTTGAACAATGTTAATCTACGCAAAAGCTCTGTTATTTCTATGGGCCAAGGCATTCGCTACCGCATGTTACACCCAAAACTGATCCATTATACGTCGCCACATGGGAAAAAAAATCCTTATGAGCTCTTACATGACAGAAAACCCGATTTATCTTACCTTCATGTTTTTGGTGCACTTTGCTATCCAACCAATAATAGTGAGAATTTAGGCAAACTTCAAGCTAAAGCTGATATAGGCATTTTCATTGGTTATGCACCCAAGAAGAAAGCTTACTGTATCTAAAACCGACGTACTTGTAAAATCATTGAAACCATCCATGTCGATTTTGATGAGCTGACAGCTATGGTTTCTAAACAAAACAGTTTAGAACCCGCGCTTCATGAGATGACTCCTGCAACATCTAGTTCAGGACTTGTTCTAAACCCTACTTCTCTAGCACCGTTTGCACCACCATCGAGGAAAGAATGGGATCTTGTGTTTTAGCCAGTGTTGGACGAGTCCTACTCTCCTCCAGCTAGTGTTGCCTCTCCAGTTCCTGTAGTAGATACTCCAGCTCCTGTAGTAGATACTCCAGCTCCTGTTAGATCAACCGGTTCACCTTCCTCAACATCAGTTGATCAAGATGAACCTTCTCCAAGTACCTCTCAAACCACTCAACAATCACAATCCCAAAAAATCCCTCTTAGTACTGAAGAAGATTCACATGACCTTGAGGTTGCACATATGAGTAACGATCCTTATTTTGGCATTCCAATTCCAGAAATTGTTTCTAAAGAATCCTCATCATCGGATGTTATTCATACAAATGTTCACTCCGACGCTCCAATCTCAGAACATCCCAAAAAATAAACAAAGGATCATCCACTATAAAATATAATAGGTGAATTCTCTAGACGTGTTTCCACACGACTCCAACTACATGAACAAGCCATGTTTTGCTACTATGATGCGTTCCTAACTTCAGTTGAACCAAAGACGTACAAAGAAGCATTAACTCATTCATGCTGGATTGAGGCAATGCAAGAAGAGCTAAATGAATCGAACGTCTTGAAGTCTGGGAACTTGTTTCTCCTCCAGATAAAGTGATGGTTATCACCTTAAAATGGATATATAAGGTGAAATTAGATGAATTGGAAGAAATCTTGGAAAACAAGGCTAGATTGGTAGCTCGTGGATACCGTCAGGAAGAGGGAATTAATTTTTGAAGAATCCTTTGCTCTCGTGGCTAGACTAGAGGTTGTTCGGATATTTCTCGCATTTGCTGCTCATATGAATATGATCGTATACCAGATGGATGTGAAGACGGCATTCTTAAATGGCATTTTGCGTGAAGAAGTCTACGTTAGTCAGCCAGACGTCAATGCGGATCCAGACAATCCAAATCACGTGTACATACTGAAGAAAGCTCTATATGGGTTGAAACAGGCTCCACGCCCGTGGTATGATCTATTGTCATCGTTTTTGCTATCCCAAGAATTCTCCAAAGGAACGGTCGATCCTACATTGTTCATCAAAAGAGACGGCAAAGATATCATCCTGGTACACATCTATGTTAATGATAATATTTTTGCCTCTACTACTACTAAACTCTGTGACAAATTTTCTAAAGTAATGTGTTCTAAATTCAAGATGTCGATGATAGGCAAAATAACATTTTTTTTTCTAGGACTACAGATTTCACAAAGTCCTAGAGGCATCTTTTTAAATCAATCAAAATTTGCTCTAGAATCACTTAAAAATATGGAATGGAATCTTGTGACCCAGTGGATACTCCAATGGTGAAGAAATCCAAACTGGATGAGGATCCAGAAGGGAAAGCCGTTGACCCTACACATTATCGTGGCATGGTGGGCACCCTTATGTATCTCACATCCAGTCGACCAGACCTTGTATATGTTGTGTGCATGTGTGCTCGGTATTAGGCTCGTCCTACCGAAAAGCACTTACATGCTGTTAAAAGAATCTTTCGATATCTAAGAGGAACTGTTAATCGAGGACTATGGTACTCGAAGGATTCTGCTATTGCACTAACAACTTTTGCAGATGCTGATCACGCGGGTTGTCAAGATACCAGACGTAGTACATCTGGAAGTATGCAAATTTTGGGAGACAGACTTGTTAGCTGGTCATCAAAAAGGCAAAAAAGCGCTGCAATATCCAGTACGGAAGCTGAATACTTCGCCTTATCCGGTTGTTGTGCTCAAGTCCTCTGGATGAGATCACAACTCACTAACTATGGCCTTGGATTCAATAAAATTCCAATGTACTATGATAATAAAAGCGCTATTGCCTTATGCCGCAACAATGTACAACACTCTCGATTAAAGTATATCGACATCAGATATCACTTCATAAAAGAGCAAGTGGAGAATAGAGTTGTCGAGCTTTACTTTGTCAGAACATAATATCATTTGGCGGACATATTCACCAAGCCGTTATGTCGAGAAAGAATTGAATTCCTTATCGACAAGCTGGGGATGAAAAGTTTTACTCTTGAGACTCTAAAACAGCTGGCAGATGAAGCTGAAGAATAGTGATGGTACCTATTCTTATATCCTGTGTATAATATCTACATATAGAAAACCAAAAAACCCCAAAAAGATTTTTTTTTCTTTTTATATATAATTTTTCAAAAACAAAATACAAAATTGAAAATTTGAAAAAGACAAAAACATATTTTCATGACATGCATTCTAGCATCGATAATATTTACAGCTTCAGAAATGACATTCAATAATGGCACAAAGATGTAAATAAAGTTCGAATAGAAAACATGTCATATGGCTTGCTATTATTTCTGATAGCAACCCGGTCATCATCTTAAAGGCAAGTATTTCAAAAAGGAAACTTGTCCTCTCAACGGGAATTTATTTTCTCGGGCATGGTCTACTTTATGACCATGCAAAGGCCTGTGTTTACTTTGCAACACAACTCATGCTTTCTTTATACAAATAAATGTACGTGTTAGTGCATTTATTTATCAAAATAAGAGAAATCTTATTTTTCATGGTGTTGATTTTCAAAAACAAAATAATCATCTTAGTAATACACTAGAAAATGATTTTTCAAGGCATTACTCAAACAACGACTACAACTCTTTAAATAGAAAACGGGTCAGTGTTTAAGGGGGAGATAATGTCAAATATCTTCTTCATAAAATCAGTTTGTGGTCAATATAAAAAGGTTTTAAACAATAACGGGTTAACAATTAAAGGGGAGTTAGTTAAGTCTAACTTATTTATGCCTTAAATGCTATGTGTTTTTGCCTTTAGGGAGTAAATAGCAAAAATAAGTTTCTAGGTATGGTAGTAAAAACTTTAGGGACTGAATGTGCCATTAATTAAACTATAGTATGCCTTAGTAGTCATATTAAGAAAATTAGAAAGGAGTTCACAAAGTTTTAACACAAACCCCTTTCCCTCTCTCATCACAGTAAACACACACACACTCAAACAATAAACTTTCATTTTCCTCTCATTTTAAATCGTCATAATCAAGAACTCAAGAATCAGACCATATCAATCCTTAAGGTAAACTACAAACATGTTCCTTACACCATAAATATCATATCCTCCAAAGGAATTAGGTTGAATCATGTTTTTGAGCTCGAAATCCCTATAAATTAATTTAGGGTTCGTCAAATTCAAAAGTAAGTGAAAATCTAAATTGTTTGAGGGGTTTTGATCTTTATGGGATGTAGAAGACTCGCTTGAAACAGTTTTTAATTAGGATAACATTTGATTGTGTTTCTATTGATTCTTGTGTACGAAAATTAGGGATTTAGAGAAATACTTGAAAATTGTGATGGGTTTGAGTTTATTGTATGCCTATAACCTTTCTTGATTGCATTTAGATAAGAAATTCCATGTCTTGTATGCAAATTTTGTGACTTTGATTTACACGAATGAAAAGTTACTCATTTTGCAAATTATATGGAAATTTTGTGGCTAATTCTTGTTACAATTGCTAGGACATACTTATATATGTTTGGTTTACATGTGTATGTTGTATAAGTGCCAAAAAAATAAAAGATTGTATAAGTCAATATTTATAGACGGTGTTTTATACGTCTGTGCATATAGACGGCGATTTATACACGAAATCATAGACGGTGATTTATACATGCCAGTTTAGACGGCGATTTATACATCACCCAATAGACGGCGATTTATACATCACGTAAGGACGGCGATTTATACATTCGTTTTTTAGATGGCGAGTTATACATAAGACCATAGACGGCGATTTATACATAAGACCATAGACGGCAATTTATACTTTAAAGTTAGACGGTGATTTATACATGGAAATGGACGGTGATTTATACATGATGTATAAAAATGATTTTTTCCTAAATGTTTTAACTTGATAACTCATCTTAGGTTAAATCATTCTTATATCATATGTAAATTACTAAATTAACTATGTTTGATCTATAGTTAGTCTGTTGACCTTTAAGTTAACTTTCTGATTAATGTCTTTCGTCATATTCTATGACTGAATGCCTGATAAAATGTGATTCAATCTGCCTGGTTAATGTCTATAAATTCCTTTGCATATGAACTATATTGGAATCTTCTTAGTAGAAACATGAATCCAGTTGTAACTCAACAAGTTGCACTCGACAATGCTTTGGTTGCTCCTGCAAAAAGACTAAAGATTAAAAGATGCAATGCAAGGATTGAGTTCAACAAGCCACAAAAGGAAGAAACGTATCAAGTCACATTGGATGCTCTCAAGCTATCTCCTTGCTATCCCGCTTTCCAGATCACTGTTGAAGTCCCTAAAATCTACATGCATCAATTCTAGAACACCATCAACAAGATCTGAAATTCAGATGCTTACAACTTTAAGCTGGATAAGAAAAAGTGCCGAGTTGACACTGAAGTATTTCGTGAGATTCTTCAAATTTGTCCCAGACTCCCTAATCAAGAGTTTGTTGATCCACCATCCGAAGATGAATTAGTTTTATTTATCAAGGAGCTCGGTTATTCTGGTAGATGTGAAATGTTATCTGCAATTCATATTGATCAAATGCACTAGCCTTGGAGAACATCTGCTGCTATCATTAACAGGTGCATCTCTGGGAAGACAATAGGACTTGATAGGCTCAGGGAATCACGAGCTCAAATCTTGTGGGGCATGTACAACCAAAAGAATGTTGACTATGTAGCTCTGTTGTGGGAAGACTTTATGTATCAAGCTGACAACAGAGAAATAAGTTCAGCACGTAAAGAGCACATGCCCTACCCAAGATTCACTAAAGTCATCATCAATCATTTCATCTCCAAGGACAAAACCATTTCTATGAGGAACATGATTAATCTTCACACAGTTCGTGATGATATTTGTTGGGAACTTTAAAGTTTGTTTCTAAAACAGACGACTGTCAAAAGTTTGGTGCTCAAATTCTTGAATGGATGATAAATGAAGACATCAAGCGATCTAAAGCTTACAAGACTTATCTTGACTATGCTACTGGGAAAGTTCCTCCCAAGAAAGCAAGGAAGTTCAAGAAAGTTGCTTCACCCTCAAAGAAATCATCTCCTGTCTTAGAAGAAGAACCAGTAAAGAAGTCAAAGCGATTTAAGAGATCTGCAAAGAAGTCTACAACTACATCAAGAGCAAGTGTTGAAATCAGAGACACTCCTGGTTTGTCTACGTCAAAGAAGAAGGAACCTGCTAAGCATGATAAAGGCAAAGGCATCGATCTACTTTATGATGTAGCACTATTTGAAGCTGCTCAGCTCAAGAAAGCCATCAAGAAAAGCAAGCAGGATACCCATAAGCTACATGCAAGCGGCTCAAGTCAGGGAGCTGATTTTGAATTAGAGGTTCCTGATGATCCAACAGGTAAGTCCAAAGACACAAGTGAAGGAACTGGTGTGAAACCAAAGGTTCTCGATGTGTCAAATACTAACTCTTCTGATAGTGATGATGAGTCTTGGGGAAAAAGTAAAGATGAAAGAAACGATGTCAATGATGAAGATGACAATGATGATAGTGGAAATAATGGTTGTGGTGGTAATGATGTACATGATAGTGAAAGGACAGATTTAGACGATGATGAGAATCCTTCGTTACTCTAAAAGATGATGAAAAAGAAGAGTATGAATAAGAATATGAAGAAGAGGAGTATGTTCATACTCCTGGGAAGGATAAATTTGATGATGAAGATAATATGGATGAAGATGAGTTTAAAGAATTGTATGAAAACGTGAACATAAGATCAACAGATCCAGTGCAAGAAAAATAAAGGAAAGGAGATGAAGAGATGACTGATGCTAGTCGTATTGAAGGTGCCCAAGAAACATCATATAAGCAGGTCGTAGATGATGTACTTGTGACACTTACTGCTGCTCATGTCACACAAAAGACTAGTGATTCAAAACAAAGCTCTTCTGTGCCTTCCGACTTTGCCAATCAATTTCTTTTCTTGGATCGCGCTCCACCTTCTGACCATGACGTCGCTTCGATGATGAATGTCACGGTGACTCATGAAGTACCAAGCACCCATATAACCTCTCTTCCCACAGTACCTATTACGGTCATTCTTGATACTTCTACTGCTGCTGCAACAACCATTCCTCCAACAACTCCAATGATCTCCTCTCTTCCATTACAGTCGACACCAACTTCTACACCAACAACCAAATCAACTACAACCTCAATTCCTGCACTTCATGATTTTTCTTCCTTGTTTGGATTTGATCAAAGAGTTTCTACCTTGGAAAAGGAGTTATCTCAATTCAAACAAGTTAACTACTTTGCACAACTCTTCGAATCACTTAAATAATAAATTCCTGGTATAGTGGATGATCTTCTTAGCACAATAATTGGATATGCTGCTCAAACGACTCTTCAGTCATACACTGCAGAATTTGAGAAGAAATCTAAAGCTGAGAGGAGAGCATACATTGATCTTGTAGAGAATTCAGTGAAAGATATAATCAAGGACGAAGTCAAGAAACAACTTCCAAAGATTCTACCAAAGGAAGTATCTGATTTTGCCACTCCAGTGATCCAAAGCAATGTCGTTGAATATTTTGAGAACGTTGTCTTAGCTCAATCCTCCTCTCAACCTAAGTTTACATATGAGGTGATAGTAGTTTTATATACTTGTAAAATATACCACAATATAATATAAACCTAAGAGCAATTAAGAATAATGCCAAGTGACCCTCGGTAAAATTCACTCTTAAAAAATATATATAATATAATATATAGTACGTATATTTAACCGGATAAGTATGATCACCCGGGTCGTTAGTGCAATGGAATCCTCGATTAAGCTCGGATTATGATTTGAATGAAGCAAATATATTTTTGGTAATCTATATCTACTAAATAAAAAGCAACAATTAAAATGGACAATTAAAAATAATTAAACAATTAAACTAATACGGGAAACAAATAAAACGCGACAATTAAGCAAACCTACTAAATTTAAACCCTAAAATTGCAAATTAAGTTTCTAAACCTAAATTATGATAAAATAAAATTTTAAGAAAAAGAAAAATATTTTTTAGATTATTTTTTTTGATTTTTTAAGAATTAAAAACTATTTAAAACTAATTAATTCCTAGAAAATATAAAAAAATATAAAAAATAATTGAAATTATATTTTTCCTAAATAAAATAAGTAAAAATAAATTTTTAGAAAAAAAAGAATTACTATTTTTGGCTTTTTAGATTTTTAGTTATGGCTTTTTAAAGATTTTAACTAATTTAAAACTTAAAAATAATAAAAATATTAAAAATATTAATCCTAAAAATTTATAAAAATTACACTAAATAAAAAAAATGCAGAAAATTACTAAGAATAAAAGCCCCAAATTTTAACTTTTTATTAAAGACTAATTAAACTAATTAAAACTAAACCCTAATTATTAATTAAAATTAATTAAAAACTAATTAAAAACTAACCTAGGGACTAACTATGCAAAGACCAAGGGACTAACAGTGCCAATTTAAGAAAACTAAAAGTTACACAAACAGTCCCTGAGGCCCAACCCCGACTTCACCCCAAGTCCTTTTAAGCCAAATTAAGATGACTTCTTAAAAAGTGCTTATGAGAGAAAACTCAAAAAAGCAAAGTTGTAAAGGAAGCTGGTGGGAACAAAATTAACAAAAGCTCTATTAGCTGAAACTCACTGATAAGCTCAATAAGAGCTTATTTTTAAGCTGACCTCAGAAAGGAGGGCTTAACTCTTGGTTTTAGAAAATAAGCTATAAAAAGCTCAAAATAAGTTCAAAATGAAAAAGGAAAGAAGCTTAAGCAAGCTTATGACTTGCTAAATCTGAAAATGAAAAGAAAATTAAGCTTGAAGTACTTTTAAGCAACTGAAATTGAGCATGAACTAAGCAAACTCAGAAAACCAAAGCAATAAGCAAAAATCCAAATAAGCTAAAATCCTCAAAAAGCAAATCTAGACTTTAAGCTATTGAGAACTGATAAAGCTACTTATAATCTATCTATTTAAGCTATAAAAACTAGGATCATAAGCTAAAATTAACAAATTAATAATCTACTTAAATGACCTACTGTTTTTGGTGTTTTTGGCTTTTAAGCTGTTTTTGAAACAAAATTTAAGCTAGAAAATAAGCTATAAATTGAAAACTAATTCCTAATCTAGATTAAGCTATGTCTAAACTAAATTATACTTGAATTTTAGAGATTAAAACCTAAGTTTACTTGACTAAAAAGAAAACCAAGAGTGACAGCAGGAACAACCTAGTTCCTGCTGATGCACTTGACACCTTACCACAAAGAAACAATGCAGCTACAAGCTAGGACTTACCTACACTAAACACACTCAAATGAGTGTGTTTAAACAAGATTTAAGCAAACACAAGCCCTAGAGTCCCTAGAATAAGAATAAGCAATCCAACTTATAAGCCTAAGTTACCCTGGTGCTGACAGAATCATGATAAGCCTTAATTTCTTTAAAATTACAAACCAACTTTTGAAATCTTTTTTAAAAACTTGTTATTCAATTAAACTCAGCTGACCAAAGTGATTTGCCCAAATGATTTTGACTTTTAAGGGTCAAATACACCTAAACCAAACACCCCTTTAAATGATTGACAGATTTGAAATGAGCTTCAAAATGAAATCTAATTAGCTAAGTTTAATAACCAGATAACTTTTAGCTTATATTAAACCTAATTAACCTAAATTATTAACTAAATAAGCATTAATCTAAGATATAAGCTATATCTACTATTTTTGGCTTTTTTAAGGTTTTATGACAAGATTTAAGTAAAACTATGATCTATTCTAGGAAAATCAAAAACAGATGAAGAGTACTAATTTATAAGCAAATATAAGAAGTAAAAAGCACAAATAAGCAGATTAAATAAGCAAATAAGCAATATTAGACTAATTAAGCAAGCTAACTACTTATTTAAAGCAAGAAATTAAAAAGGAACTTACAAATCCCTCTAGCTAAACAAGAGGACCAATAATGGCAGCTACAAGCTCCCTAGCTTATTAATAAGCTAGGGTAATAAGTCCATGGGGATCCTTCCTTTATAGATCCCCCTTCCATAAGCTTATAATCCCAAAATGCAAAGGTAATAGGTTTTAAACTGATTTTAAGGTAGTTAAGGTAAGATTAAGGTTGATTAAGCTCAATCATGAGCTTAGAGACTCATGAGAGCTTATTAGTAGCTTATGAGAGCTTAATGAGTCCATAACATGAAATGAGAGCTTATGAGTAAAGGATAAAAGCAAACACTAATTTTATTACTTAAAAACATTCATTACATAAAGGAAATTACAATATTAAGCTGAAAATTACATTAAGCACAATATTAAGCTAAACTAGATTATTAAAAGTTAAAAAAGGAAAAATGAAAGGTAAAAAGAAGGTGTCATGTGTGTGTGAGCTGAGGCCTTTTTATAGGCTGAGTGAGAAGCTTCTAGGTCCTTTGAGCCTCTGCCAATCCTTTAATCTCTGCCATCCAATCATTGCAATCATTGGATCTTGAATATTGGCCGTTGGATCATTGTGGACACTTGAGGATTGCCAAGCTGTCACCCTATGATTGTGACAGCTTGTGCTACTTATGTGAGTGATTTGAGAGCAAAACCCACCAATAAGTGTGCTTTCACCATGGCTGACGTGTCTCCTCTTGAGTGTGAGCTAGTGAGATCACTTGATATGACAGATTTCTCCTTACCATCTTGCTTAGGAGCTCTTGAATTACCCATTTTAGCCATCAATTAAGAGAAGCCCTCTCTTTTACCTATGCTGGTGAAATGGTGATGACGAATGAACAGTAAAAACCATTTGCCGCCTATTTTTGACAGTTAATTCTGTTGGAGTTTGGGATAATGGCACAATAGGTCCTTGTCTTCTCTTTTTCCTTTTCTAGTTATAAAACTACTTTTGGAAATTGCAAAACCAGCCCTTGTGGTTTATAATAAAAGGAAATGGACTATGAAATGGGCTTAATAATGGGCTTTTGGGCTTTTTGGATCCGGGTAAGGGTAACTTAGGGTTTTTAAGGCCCATTGAGGTTTTCTGGGCCCAATAAGGGATTATTTTTGTACTTTTGTGAAACTTGGAGGGTGAAAATGGAATATTTTTGGGTTTTGTTGACTTTTGTTGACCATGATTTGACCACTTTGACTGAGGGTTTGACTTTTCCTGGCTTCGGCTTTGATTCTTTGGCTTCTTTTTGTACTCTTCTGATTCTCGTGTCCGTGCTTGCTCGTTTTTTGACTGTTTTCTTGTGACTTCTGATATATCCGTACCTGCACACACAAAACTCAAATACAAGCATATTTTTGCCATTTTTGGTCTGTTTTGGGTATAATTGGGTTATTTTAGGTACAAATGGATATGTGTATTTTACACTTATCAGCATACAACTGATCAAATCTTACATTATGCATATCTTTTGCTAACTTGACATTTGTGACAAACTTACTCCATTCCGGCTGAAGGTTATTCACAAACTTTGTATTCACTTGAAGTTTTTGCATTGTCATCCCAATAGTGTTCATGTTATTAATCAGCTTAGCAAAGCTTAAGTAATAAGAGTGAATGGTTTCTCCCTTCTTAGATGTGAATCTATCAAACTCATTATACAGCTTTGATTCTCGTTCATGCAGTGAGAGTTTTGAACCTTCTATAAGCAATTTGACTCTATCTCATATCTCCTTAGCAACTGTGATGATTCACAGGAGTGTAAACATCTGGTGGTAAAAGAATGATTTTAGTTACTCTTATGTCACATACTTCACATATCTTCTCTTCAGGTGTGAGATCAGCCAAAGTTCTTTCTCTTGTTGAAGCGGATGTGTTTGGAGTTGGTAAGACTTCAACTGTTCCAAAATGAAATGGGTCATTTTTTACTGAGTCAAGAAGCTGTATCCCATGCTCTTTACCTCATATGTAGAGTAGCATACGACTCTGCCATGAATCATACTGACTCTTCTCGAGCATAGGACGGTTCTCAGCTTCCGAAGCGATAACATTCTCAGCCATAGTAGACATAATGAATTGATTGATGTGTGAAATGATATTATAAGATCGGTTCAATGATTAGTGAGTGTTGTATTGTTGTTGTTAATAATTTTAAGTTGTTGTTGTATTAATTAGAGTCCTTAATCCACAAACAAAGAGTCTTTAAGCCACGATCAAAAAGTCTTAAACAACAAAATAAAAATTCTGTAAACCGTGGAATAAGTGGCATATAAACCGCTGGAATTGTTTGAATAAGCCGCAAAATAAGTAGCCTGTAAACCGCGGAATAAATGTCCATAAACCGCTGGAACAATGACTATGAAACACGGAATAAGTAGCATGTAAACCGCAGGAATGAAATTGGTAAACCACGGGGTA
>BQNB010025654.1:24395-59417 GCA_026074375.1 Tanacetum coccineum
ACTCTTAGATGCAAAGAAAAAGTTTGTTATGTATCCATGATTTATTTCAGTCTTTTTGAATAAACAGCTAAAGAATGTGCCCTTACCCTTAGACCATTTTCCTATTAATGCCTTGACAAGTAAAGTTTTCTCCTTTATGGTTAAAAAGGGAAACTATTTTTCAGGGAATGTCACATCTTTGTTTGATTCTATGTTGGTTCAACCAACTAAGGATGAGGGTGCTACTTTAGAAAGACAATCTAAACTTCAACCCACACCCTCTCCTTCTTACTTGAGTGCAGACCAACAAGAGACACATACTGACCCTTCTCCCAAACCTTCACCTACTACTCATATTTCTGATTCCATTCCAGAGGGTTCTGGTGGGAATCATAGAGGTCAATCATCCAGTGATAGATCCTTTTAGGGAATGAGGGTGGCATGACACTCTATAGTGTGTATGATATTTGTATCTCTTTGTGTACACAGGTTACAATTCAAGCCAAAGAAATTAATCACTTAAAGGCACAGATCAAGAAGCCTAAGAAGAAAGCCAAACTTGTTATCACACACCACAAAACTTGGGTAAAGAGTGTATCCATGAAGCAATGATTGGCGGGAAAGAAATCCTTAAAGAAACAGTGGATGCAAAAGGAGTCTGTATCCAAACACGGGAGGAAACTTGCCAAAGCTGAACCTACAGTCTATAAAGATCCAACTTTCGATGAGCTTGCTAATGATACATTGGACTATATGGAGACTGAGGATGATCAAGATATGGGGAGGACAAGATATGTGGTGCATGAAGAGGAAGAGAGTGCAGAAAATGAAGTTAGTACTGAAGATGCACTTAGTACTGCTCAACCAAAAGTTAGTACTGACATGGAAAAAGCTAGTACTGACAAGCCAAAAGTTAGTACTGACAAGGAAGAAGTTAGTTCCAACAGACCAGGTGAAGGTACTGCTGATGAAACTGAAGGAAGAAGTGCTACTAAAACAGCTTCAACAACAACTACTCCAACAATATTTGGTGATGATGAGACCATTGCTCAAGTCTTTATCTTAATGAGTCAGAACAAGGAGAAGCTCAAAGAAAACGAAAAAGGAGTAGAGCTTAAGGATGTTGAGGAGACTGAGAGACCTAGGCCTATTCCAACAAGATCATTGGTAACATTAAAGCCTCTTCCAAAGATTGATCCAAAAGATAAAGGCAAAAAGAAAATTGAAGAGGAAGATGAATCTGATACTGAATCAGAAGGTATTACTGAAGCTGAAAAGAAATTTAAGCAACTTGCTAGGGATGAAGAGGTGGCCAGAAAGGTGCAAGAGGATTGGGAAGCAGAAGAAAAAGTTAAAAAGCTAGATGAGGAAGAAGCTATAAAGGCTGCACTTTCTAATGAATATGATTTTATTCAGGCAAGACTTAATGCTGACAAGATACTTGCTGAAAAGCTTCAAGAGGAAGAGATAGAAATGTAGACTATTAAGCAGAGAGCCAAACTTCTTCATGACACCATTGCCGCCCAAAGAAGATTTCTTACTCAACAAAGATCTAAAGCTATTAGAAATAAACCTCCTTCAAGAAATCAACTTAGGAACCAAATGTTGACATACTTGAAGCATGTTAGAGGCAAGAAGCATTCTGACCTGAAGACCAAGAGTTTTGAAGAAATAAAAGCTTTGTATGACAAGATAAAGAGGTCTGATGATAGTTTCATTGCTATTGGTTCTGCTGAAGATGAAAAAGTAATCAAGGAGATGAATGAACAAGTTGCTGATGCTTCTAAGAAGAGAGTAAAGAAAGATGACAGTATTAAGGGAGAAATTAAAGAAGAAGGAACTAGAAAAAGAAAGCTTGGTATAAGGAAGAAGATGAAATCTAAGAAAAGAAAGTTCACTTCTAAAGATGATGAAGAGTTAAGATTGTGTTTAACTATAGTTTCTGATGAGGATAAGGAAGTGGATTATGAGATACTTGACAAGAAGTATCCTATCATAGAATGGAGATCTGAGTATCTTACAACCAAACCACAGTATGATGAGACTGAAGAGATAGAAGATGTTTATCTTAATGTGGTGATTAGAAGTAATAGACAAAGAAGATACTTCAGTACTTTGATGGCAGTGCTTTCAATACTTGATAGAGATGACATCTGTGCTATATATCAACTTGTGATGAACAGATACCAAGATGAGACACCTGAAGGATTTGACAAAATACTTTGGGGAGATTTGATAATCATGTTCAATCAAAGTGGAAATGATGAGTTTTGGAATGCACAGCAAAATTGGAAGATAGTGAGCTGGAAGCTACATAGTTCTTCAGGGATACACACTATAATGACTGATGAAGGAATAGTCATTCATATGCTTGTAGAGAATAAGTATCCTTTGAAAAAGGAAGTGCTGTCACAATTGCTTAAGTTGAAGTTAGAAACTGAAGAAGACAGTACTATGGCTTTGGAACTGATTAGATTTGTCAAGAAGCAGATTGCAGAGTTAGAACCTGAAGACTCTGATGGAGATGAGAAGGATCTTTGAGTGTTGGTTCTAAGACCACACAACAAATGGTCATCAGTTCACCATGCTTAACAGGCATAAGAACTGGCTAGTCCATAAGCAAACGGCTTGTGGTAAAGACTTCTCAAATCCGTTTATGGTTGACAATTTACCAAAAATTGTAGGGTTTTCAACTCACCTTGCTTCATGGTTAAGAGTTGGCTAGTCCAGGATCAAACAGTTCCTGGTAAAGACTAATCAAATCTGTTGATAGCTGATAGTTTGCTAAAAACTATATGGTTATCAATGCACCATGTTATGGCAGTTTTAAGGCATGGAAGCATTTAGCTAGACCAAGAAGCAAACGGTATTTGGTAAAGAACAAATCAATTCCGTTGATGGTTGACAGTTTACCAAAAATTGGTATGGTAATTAACTCACCTGTTTTTAAATAAAGATTTAACTATCCCCAGAGCAAATGGCAACTGGGTAAAGAATCATCAAATCCGTTAAATGGCTGTAGTTTTGCCAAAACTACAAAGCCAACTAAGTTGGATTGTTGCAATAAAGATGTTGAAGTGTTGCTGAGAAGACAATAGTTGCTGCTGAATAAGGATAGAGTTTAAAAGATCAACAAATGATAAGAGTGTTTGGATACATCCTTTATGTGTTAAAGAAGTTGAAGAAACATGAAGTTAAACAAGTTCAACATTCATGTTTAAGGGAGGATTGTTGGGATTTATGTTTTCCTAACTTAGTACCTACGACAAGTAACAAATAGTTTATACTAATCGTTTATAGTTAGTACCGACAATACAAAATGTTAAGTACTGATCAGTTAGTTAGTACTGATAGTAGAAAATATTTAGTACCGTTTAAGAGATATGTATGAGATATTTTAGGAAAAGATATGTATGCGTTTTGTAAGCCTGTTAGGGTTTATCCTTAGTCTATAAAAGGATTCCTCTTGGCATAGTTAGATACGACCTCAAGATATCTCATAGCAAAATCATATCTAAATAGTTAGTAATCTGTAATCATTCAAAGCAGATTAATAGAAGTTATTATTTAGTTCTACATTGTTTTTCTTAGTACTTGTGTTAAGATTCCGCATTAACACATAGTATTCATAATCAGTGTTTCTGTATAGTCAATTGTATTTATACATCTTGGCTATCATCCTTAATAGGCTGCAGAGATCTATTCAGTAAGGGACTCACAAAAGTTCCATACGGGCATGTGAAAGTAGTTTTCTCCTGGTCTTGGGGATCTATTGGTATTTGGAAATACCTTGAAAATCCATCTAGAAAACAATAAAACTCATTCCCGGCTAATCTTTCTATCATCTGATCCATAAACGGCAATGGAAAATGATCTTTTCGAGTCGCTTCATTTAACTTCCTATAGTCGATACAAACTCTCCACCCGGTAACTAAACGTGTCAGAATTAATTCATTTTCTTCATTAGCAACAACGGTTATTCCACCTTTCTTGGGAACACAATGCACTGGACTAACCCATGGGCTGTCAGAGATCGGGTAAATCATACCGACATCAAGAAGTTTTAGGACCTCCTTTTTTATTACCTCGTGAATTTTTGGGTTAACCCGTCTTTGACTTTGAACCGTGGGTTTGTAATCATCCTCCATCAAGATTTTGTGTGTACAAAAATGAGGGTCGATACCCTTGATGTCGGTGATTTTCCAAGCAATGGCCCGTTTATGAGATTTAAGCACTTTTAAGAGAGCATCTTTTTCATTATCTTTTAAACCTTTTGCAATAATCACGGGTAACTTATCGTTTTCTTCCAAGTACGCATATTCCAAGTGAGACAGTAAACCTTTTAACTCTAATTCCGAAGGCTCTTCAATTGAAGATGTTGCCTCAGTCACTTCACTTTGTTTAAGGTCCATCGGAGGAAGTTGAAATGGGTCATTATTTAACAATTTTTCAATTAAGCAAATATCTTCCTCCGGATCGCAATCGGCATGATCAATTTCTGGTGAAATCGAATCATCCTTGAGATAAGCTTCGATTTCTTCCAAAATGAATTCGGAAGTAAAAGGCTCAGACGTCGGGGTGGGATTGCCACCCGAAGAATTAGAAAATCCTAGCAATTCCGGAGCATACTCCTCACAAACTGCATCAATGATGTCAATTCGGTTTACCGACTTATCATTTGTAGAGGAATATCTCGTAGTTTGATCTAAATTAAAAGTGGAGGCCGCCCGCCTGTTATTTTTATATTCGTTATCAACTACGAAGGGTTTATTTCTTCTTCCATAAACATCAATTAAAGCCGACCATTCCTCAAAAAGGATCTCGCCAAGAATGAGAGGTGCGCAGAGGATCGCTTTTGAAATCGACACACACAAAAGTTTTGCAGGAAAATGAAATTTTCTAACTTTGACAAAAACGTCTTCGGCGAGTCCTTTAGGATAAGTAATCGATCGGTCCACTAACTCTAAAGTCATCCGAGTTGGTGTAAGTTTAGGTAAAGAAAGTTTTTTCCAAATAGAAAGAGGCATAAGATTTATGCTTGCGCCAAGATCGGCCAAGGTGTGACATACATCTATTCCCGGGAAATTACATGGAATAAGAAACTTGTTGGGATCTCCAAGCTTTTCGGGAAGCTTTTCGAGGAGCATCACCAAGCAATTCTCGTTCAACGGTATCTTAGCTAACTCAAGCAACTTTTTCTTATTCATGAGCAAACTCTTAATCGTAGGAGCAAATCTTGGCATCAAAAGTAAAGCGTCCGCGAAACTTATGTCAAAACGCAAATCTTGAAACATTTGAAAAATCTTCTCTTTTTGATTTGAAGCTTTGTCACGAGACTTTTCTTGATTAAGTCGAGAAGGATATGGAATATGTGGCTTAGGTAAACTCTTCGAAACATCGGATTCCAGAATAGGAATGGTTTTAGGCAAAGTATTTGGAACATCGGATTCCGGAATAGAAATGGGGGTAACCGGAGGTGGGATTTGAGCGGTACTTCCTTGGAAATTAGATTGCTCCTTATCCGTTGTCTCCTCGGTTTCTCGTTCCACTACCTTTTTAGGAGAAGAATTAGTAGGAATCAAGGGCCCCCATCGTAAGCAACACCACGTTCGAGTAGTGATACGCTTTTCATCTCACCCTTCGGTCTGGAATGGTATTACTCGGAAAGAGTAACCCGAAGTTGAGGCTGGTTTGAAATAATCTACAAATCATGTTTGAATATATTTGTGAAAAGAAGTTTGTTGATATCATCATGATGGCTTGTTGAGATTTTATCGTGTTTGAATTTCATTCTTAAGGTCTCTTTCAACAGTTGGATTTGATTTTGCATGTTCCTCAACATTTGATCGTTATTTCTCTTGTAACTCGAAAAATCATTTGAAATCTCTTGTTGAACTTGATTATTAGGCATTTGAAACGGTTGGTTTTGAAATCCTTGATTTTAAAAATTCGAAGCATGATTATTTTGAGCTTGAAAACCTTGATTACCATGAAAATTATTTCCCCGATTAAAATTATTCCCTTGAACTTGATTTTGATTAAACCTATTTTGACCATTGTTTTGCACTGGAGCAAAACTGTTTGCCATTGATACGAGACAAGGTTTGGAGGCGCAGACTTGATTGTAAGTACCACCCGTGGTCCGCACAAACCACACTTGATTGTTTGTCCGTAGCCTTGACATGTTATAACCAAGAATGTTACCTCATAAGTAACGCAAGGTTTTCCTCAACGCTTTAAAACCAGAGGCGGGTAGTAACATCTTCTCATAAACATTCTCGACTAAGCGAAAGTTGATACCCGCAACTTATCAATTCTCCTCATCCGTTTTGCTAATACTTATCCCTAGAAGTCGTATTCAACCTAGAATCATTTGGTTTGTTTTCATAATAACCACTTTTGGATTTATTCTCAATTATATTCAAGGCCTCTCTAGTCGTCTTACTCAAAAGATTTCCACCTGCCGCGGCATTTAAGGAGTCTTGATCGTTGTCGTTTAAACCGTTATAGAAGGTATCAACTTGAGTTAACTTCGTAATTCCATGTGGGGAACAAAAGGCACTACCAGTTTCCTTAAATTGTTTCCCATGCCACATAAAAGTTTTCCTCGAATTTTTGTGTAAGAAAACCGAGAAATTTCATTCTTTAAGTGAGGTGGTTTTTTGAAGGAGGGAAAAATTGAATCACAAAAAAATTTTTTTTTTGTAACAGATCCTCCCAAGACAAGATCGAATTTTGGTGGTTACTTCTCGTACACAATCTAGTCGGTTCCCGTGTTCAAGCGAATATGGAAACATCATAAGTTTAATAACATCATTCGGTACATCTCTAAATCGTAAAGTCGAGGTAATCCTTTTGAAACTATTGATATGAGCATGGGGATTTTCCCTCTCATATCCGTGAAACGGGTTAGCTTGAACTAGTTGTAACAAATTCGTTTTGATCTCAAAATGATCCGCATTAATTTCCGGTAAAACGGTAGCTTCTCCATACCCTTCCGTGGGTGCATGGAGCAGTTCTTCCATTGTACGTTCCGCCATTGGTACAACAATAGTACGAAGCTCGGGTTCGACTATGTTTGGAGCATGTCCTTTATTTTGACGTCTCGGAATGGTTGCGTTTGAATTATTTGGAAAATTAGAATTTCTAGTGCGCATGCACTAAACAAACAAAAGAAATGATAAAAGAAATGAGAAAAGAAAATATTTTTGTTTACCGAATAATCAACAAACTTAGGGTAACTCTCTTAAGTAAAATAAATTTTACAAAAGAGGTGCGCCTTTTTCGTAAATGACACAAACGGTAAATTTTTTAATCTTTGGTTCGAGAACTTATTGATGGATAATACTTCAATTAAAAGTATTATTTGTTGGTGTTCTTTTACCAACTTGGTTAATTATTTATTTCTTAATGAATTCACAAGAAAAATCGAAAAATCTGGAAGAGCAAATATTTTTGTACTTTTCTTATTTAATAATCTTCTACTTATACTAAAAAGAAAAGAAAAATATTTTTTTACTTTTTATATTTTTTTTTTGTATTTTTGATTTTCTCAAAAGCGTAACTTTCAAAAACGAAAGGTTCTCCAAATCACGATCGACAAATGCAGACGAAGGAATCTTAATCACAAATCGCCGACAGCGGCGCCAAAAACTTGGTCCGTCTCCAAACACACTATATATATAATATAATATATAAGTATATAAGGATAAGACAAATTATAGTATAGTAAGTATTTTCCGTTAGGTTCGAGAAACAAAGTTTTAACCAAAGTTGTTCTCAAAGACCTCCAGGGTCGTTATTCCCCAACGAAGCGTGAATTGAGATTCGGAAACGTCCGTGATCGCGCGTTTTGAATGGTTTGAAAGATTTTTGAATTGGTTTCTATAACTACTAATAAAAATGAATAAATGCACGAAAACAAGTAAACTAGTAATGACAATTAAAAACGAAAGCATAAAACGTAAATGGGAATTAGAAAACGCGACATTTAAGCAAGTATACTAAAATTTAAGCCTACAAATGCAAATTTAATTTCTAAACCTAAATTAAGATAAAAGAAAATTTTATAAAAAAGAAATTTATTTTTTTATTATTTTCCTATTTTTTATGATTTTTTAAAGTTTTTAATAAAGAAAAATGATTAAAAATAGTAAACTTAACTCTAAAAATCTGGAAAATTTACTAAAAGTGTAAAAAGTAATGAAGGATTTTATAAAAATGCTAACTAGAAAGAAGCTGAAACGAAAAGCTCTATTAAGCTAATTATAAGTTATGGCTTATATTTAAAAAGAAAAGTGAAAAAGGGTATAAGAGAAAAGGGTTGGGTTACCTTGACAGATAGCCCTATCTGGTGCCAATGGTTTGAGGGTGCGTTTGTAAAGCTTGGGAATTATAAGCAAGAGGTCACAGGTTCGAACCTATGGCCTCTTGTTTTTTTTTTCAAAAGTTGTAAAACAGATGAGAATAAGTAAAATCAATAAAAAGAACTTTTTATAGAACCTACTAAATAAGCTAGTAGAAAATTGGAATAAGCTCAAACTATAACTAAATAAGCTACAAGCTACCTTTATCCTAACCTAATGAGCAAGAGTGAGCAGGAAATAAGCAAGATTAACAAATTAAAAGTTGAGAAACTCTAATAAGCACTCGGAACCAATTGACATACCAAACAGTCCTTAAAGCAACTTAGAGCTTAAATTTCTATAAGCAAATGAAACCTTGAAGCAAAGGGGCTCATACCAGCTTAAATTTAGACCTAAGGGCTACTAGAAAAAGCTTTTAAAACTATTTTGAAAAACTAGAACTTAATGAAAAAGCTAAATGAAAACTGCTAATTTACTCAGAACACTTAGTTACTTTTGGTTTTGAAAATGAACAATGCAGATTTTTAAGGCTAAAAACATATATCAAAATATGCTAATTATTGAAAAAAAAAAGTTTAAACTAATGTAGAGTGACCTATAAGCTACTTGTAAACCTAATTTGAAAAGCTAAAAACTACTTTTACCTACTAAAAATTAAAATTGAAAAATGACTTTGTTTGTTTTTCTTATCTGATGCAAATGACACTTAAATGTCCAAACCCAAAGTGCAGGATTAGAGTTTTGTTTCTACACTATTAAAAGACCAAAGTAAGAGTAATTAGAGCAATTTGAACAACTAGAAGCTGATCTTTACAGCTATATTAACCAAAAAGCAGAACTTAAACCATTTATCCGTACAACTACTTAAAAAAAAGATTTAAATCTACAAGTGACCTTAAGAACTTAGACTCATAAACTCAAAAATGAATTTAAATTGATTTTAAAAGAACAAAAGGCTATGGACAATACTAACTTTATTGTATAAGCATAAGCCAAACACCCCTTTAAAACCTTAAATCCCATTTTCAACTTATGAATTTCAAATTTAATAAGCAAAATGCAAATACCAGATAGTAGATAGCTACTAGCAGACCTAATGAGCAGATTTAAGCAAACAAATAAGCTTGAACAACAGCAAAACAGATTATGCTAATAGAAATGGAATTTAAGCAAATTTAAAGCATAAACTTGAAAACTAGGATTCAACAAGCACAAATCAAAAACAGAAAATCAAAACAATTAAACAAGTGATACTAAGCATATAAAAGCAAAAATTAGCACTAGAATAAGCAAGAATAAGTAAATGCAATATGACTCAAAATTATAAATAAAGACTTACAATTGGTCCTTAAACTTGAGAAGACCTGAACCATCTAACCTAACACCACCTAGTCCAACGATAAACTCTGAGTCAAACAATTATTAACCCCAAGCTTTAGCAAAGCTTAATAGATCCAATACCAAAACCAATTCCAAAACTCAAATTCAAAGGATAACTCTAAACGTCTAATCCAAAAGCTCAAACCAGCTTAAGCAAAACTCAAATGAAGCAGTAGAACACAACTACGAATGATTGAAACAGTAATTTGAGAAGATTGAATGAAACAGTACAATGGAAATGGACAATATTTTTGGATTTTTTTATTTATTGAAAATTAAGGTTACAATACAGGAAAAGAAATTGACAAGGTAATTAAATTGCTGGAAAATAAATTACATGAAAGATAAAGTGGTAAACCAATTTTAAAGCATAAATTGGAGACAAATTTCTATCTAACTATCTATCTTTATTTATAGTGAAATGAGGAAAGCCAAGGTGCCTTTGGTGTGCTTCTTTTGTGAGTGAAATCTTGAGTAGAGCCCAAGGAAAAAATCCCCACCTTTGAATCATCAATTTTATCAACAACTTTTGATCTTGGCCGTTTAATCATGTGTGTGATGTGACGGATCACCAACGTGGCACTTCTAGAAGGATGTCATGATGTGTGCGTGACTAAGAGGAGCGGGGTAAGGTGATAGGGATCTCTAACAGCCTTGGTTGAGTTTATTTTACCCTGGTTTATCTCAGGGTTAGGGACGATGAACAGTAACTCTTAAAAGAGTTACGCGCCAATTTTATAACCGTTGGCTTGACTGAGTTTAAACTCAGTTGACTTGGGCCCGGGTAATTTCAAAAGGGGAAAATGGGCTTAGACCGGGTAATGGGTTTTGGTAAAATGGGGTAAATGGTTATACATGGATATTTAACGACCGTTAGTCCAAAAGACTAACGGTGTTAGGGTTTAGGACTTTTAATGAAATTTGGTTTAACATTTAGGGCATTTTGGGTATTTTGAGGATTTTGTCTTTTATGAGTTGACCAATGGTTGACCAAGGGTTGACTTTTGATGACCTTTTTGCTATCAAACTCCCGGCTCTTGTGCACTCTTTCCATTCTTGTGTTCGTGTTTGTCCGGCTTTGACCGTTTTCTTGTGATATTTGCATTATCCGTACCTACATATACACAAACAATAAAATACACAAATACAAGCATATTTTTGCACATTTTAATCATTTAAGGGCCATTTTAGATATAATAAAGATATGTGATTTCTCACATATCATGAATCTTCTTCGTTTTCTCTTTGTAGATTAAAGAGTTCTTGTAGGCTTGATTCCGGAGTTCATTTAATTCATTTATTTGAACTTTTTGGTGATCACCCGCGGTCTTGAGGTTAAAATTGAAATGTTTCAAGGCCCAATAGGCCTTGTGTTCAAGTTCGATAGGAAGATGACAAGCCTTTCCGTACACTAGCTTATAAGGAGTGCACCCGATGGGTGTTTTGAAAGCGGTACGGAAGGCCCATAAAGCATCATCTAACTTATCGGACCATGAAGCATGATTTTCGCCTATGGTCCTTTCCAAGATACGTTTTAAACCATAATTTGAAACCTCCACTTGTCCACTCGTTTGGGGATGATATGCGGTAGAAAGATGGTGAGTAACTCCATACTTAAGCATGAACCTATGCTCAAATGGTCATCAGCAAAAATGAGTACCCCGCGATCACTAATTATATCACTAGGAGTCTCCAATCGGGGCAAAGAGATATATTTCAAGAATATTACGATACCTCGGGACCATCCCGTTATATAAGGGAGCGCTTTTGTTTCTAACCCAATTGGACAGTAGTCAACGGCCACGAGAAGTACTTATCCCTTTGAGAAGAAGGACAGGAATGCCCCATGAAGTTGAGCCCCTACGTCAAAGATCTCGCATACTTGAAAAATTGCATTTTGGGTGCATTTCATCTTTTTGCAGATTTTGCCGCTTGACGATTACAAGCGTTACACCGGTGACCAGTCATGGCATCATGGTGAAATAGTCGGACCAATAAAATCGGAATCAAAGACTTTTTTTAGCGGTGAAGTTGGTACAAGCATGGAATTGTCCCCGTGGTTCCATTATGGCTAGCCGTGAGGATATCAACGGTTTTCTTGGCCGTAAACACATCATCAAATCGACTTGATCCGCACCAATTCTAAACAAGTAGGGGTCCGTCCCCAAAAGTATGCTTAACCACCTTAAAGAATTTTTTTGATTCTTTTGTTGGGACGACATAGCCTTTCATAAAAAAATAAATCCCGCAAGGTTAGTTTTGCCAACGCGGCAAACCAGGGTGGTTACCGGAATCATCCACGAAAGGTAACCAAACTAAGAGTCTCGAGAGGAAATGTTTCGCTAATTTCCTTGTTCTCGAGAACATCTTGGTGGCGATTTTCAAGTCTTGATAAGTGGTCAGCCGCGAGATTCTCCGCTCCTTTTTTATCACGAATAATGGCATCAAATTCTTGGAGTAGGAGAATCCACCAGATCAATCTCGGCTTAGCATCTTGCTTGGCATGAAGATATTTAAGCGCGAGTGGTCCGTATACACTCTGGTCTTCGACCAGACTAAATAAGGCCAGAATTTCTCGAAAGCATATACCACGGCTAATAATTCTTTCTCCGTAGTAGTGTAATGTGGTTGAGCATCCGTCATGGTCTTACTAGCATAAGTGTAATAGGTGCGGAAAATGTATGGGTCATGACGTTTCCCCAAGACTGCACCTACTGAAGCGGTAGTCCACTAGCCTCACATATAATTTCAAATGGTAGGTCCCCAATCGGGCAACTAAAATCGAGCTCATTTAACTTCTCCGATAAGTATATTAAACGATTCAATAACATCTTTCGAGAAAATGAAAGGGTTATACTTTTTCAGAGAGAGCATGGTTCGATCAGCCCGGCGATTTTAGAAAATCATGAATAAAAATCAACGATAGAACCCGGCGTGACCTAAAAAAATTTGAATGCCTTTAATGGAAGTCCAGACGAGGGAGCTTAGCTATAACTTCAACTTTACTTGTCGACCTCAAATCAATCCCGGACTTTGAAATCTTATGCCCTAGAAAAATGCCTTCTTTTACCATAAAATGGCATTTCTCCCAATTTAGAACTAAATTTGTGTCTTCACACCATTTGAGCATTTTGTCTAAATGGATAGCAAGAGGAGAAAGGAATCCCCAAGACCGAGAAATCCGTCCATAAAGACCCCAATATTTCCTACGATCATGTTTCGTGAAAATGCCATCATGCATCTTTTGAACGTGCACTGAGCAATACATAAGCCGAAAGTGCAAGCGTCCTGGTAGCAAACGACCTATAAATGGCAAATTGAAGGTGTCTTCTTCTGGTCTTGCGGGTAATAAAGGAATTTGAAAATATCCCAGAAACCATCTAGAAAACAATAGTATTTCGTTACCCCGTAGTCTTTCAGCATTGGTCCATAATACGGTAACAATGAAATTATCTTTACGAGTGGCAATCAATTACCTTTTCTGGTGGGTCAAAAGCATACACCATCACTGTAACTAATCAAGTAGGTATCAACTCTTTATCTTCATTTCCAATTACGGTTATACCACCCTTCTTAGGCACACAATGAACGGGGCTCACCCACGGGCTATCGGAGATAGGATAAATCAATCCGGCATCAAGGAGTTTGATAACTTCCTTTCTGATAACCTTATGAATTTTTGGGTTCACCCGTCTTTAATGTTGAATTGCCGGTTTAGAGTCATCCTCCATTAATATTTTGTGAGTACAAAATTGAGGGTCAATGCCCTTAATATCGGAGATTTTCCAAGCGATGATACGCTTGTGTGACGTTAAAATCTTTAGAAGTCAAACCTTCTCATCTTCTTTTAAGTTTTTAGCAATTATGACGGGTAGTTTATCGGTATCCTCTAAAAATGCATACTCAAGATGAGAAGGTAGATCCTTGAGCTCAAGCTCCAGAGGATCATCAATAGAAGATTTTACGATTTTAAGTTCCTCAACATGAAGTTCTTTCGTAGGGAGAGGAGATGATGGATCATCGTTTAATAACTTATCGAGTAGAAGAAGGTCTCCCTCCGGATCAAAGTCGTCATCATTAATTCCCGGTGGAATTGAATCATTTGTAAGACAAGCTTCGATTTCTTCCAAATTGAAGCCACCTTCCTCAAAAGGAGTGGGAGAGGGGGAAGAAGTAGAAAGGATAAGATCTAAAGATGGAGTGGGATTGCCACTCTTAGAACTATCTGAGAATCCGAGCACTTCTTGAGCATACTCCTCACAAGCTACGTCAATGACATCGATTCGATTAATCAACACAGTATCATTGTTGAAGTATCTCGAAGTTTGACCAACTTTAAAGGTTATGGCTTCATCATCAACTCGGAGAGTTAATTCTTCACCGTAAACATCGATCAAAGCATGTACCGTCCTCAAAAAGGGTCTCCCAAGAATTAAGGGAACCCGAGGATCGATAACATAATCAACGACTACGAAGTCGGCCGGAAAATAGAACTTTCCTACTTTTACAAAGACATCTTCGTCAATACCGAATGGACTAGTAGTCGATCGGTCTGCAAGTTCAAGAATCATTTGAGTAGGAGTAAGTTCGGGGAGTGAGAGCTTCTTCCATATAGAAAGAGGCATCAAGTTGATGCTTGCACCAAGATCGGCCAAGGCTAAGCATTCAACTAACTCCGGAAAATCACATGGAATAAGAAACTTGTCGGGGTCTCCATGTTTTTGGGGTAACTTTTTTAGGATAACCGCCGAACAATTCTCATTCACTAGTGTTTTAGCTAAGTCAAACAATTTTTCTTTGTTATTAAGGAAACTTTTGAACACTGAAGCAAATTTTGGCATATGTAAAAAAGCATCCGCGAAACTAAGCTCGAAATGTAAATCCCTAAGGATTTCAACAAATTTCGAAGCTAGATTATCATCTTTTTCATGAAGCTTTTATTTGTTGGCTCTTGAAGGGTAAGGTATAGACGATTTAGGCTTAGGAGCAACAACGGGCTCATCAATCAGAGCTTGAATTTGGACTATCGGAGGTTGGATGTTTCCGGTACTCGGTTGCACCGTATCCTTTGTCACCTCGGGTTCCCGTTCCACCACCTTGGGAAGACGTGGAATTGGAGGTCCATTATAAAAATACCACTTCGGGTAGTGATTTCTTTTAAGTCACCTCTCGGGTTAGCAACAGTGTTACTAGGAAGTGAACCCGTACCCGAAGAAGAAGCGGTATTCATTTGGAAAAAAACTAGCCATCATATTCTTAAGCTCATTGGTTTGATTTGACATTGAAGTTTGTATTGAAGTTTACATTTCATTTCTCAATTCATTTTTCACATTATTTATTTGATTTTGCATAGCTTTCATATTAGCATCATTTATCTTCTTGTAGTTCGACAATTCATTCGAAGGAGCAACTTGAGTTTGCTGAATCGGAGCTTGATAACTCGGATTTCCTTGATTAATTCCTCTGTTTTGATTGTAACCTTGATTGTACCAGGTTTGATTATTTTGCACATTTGGTTGAGCAAAACCCGGTGGTCGAATTTGGTTAGCCACACTTTGAGGACGGTATCCGGTATTTCCCTGATTATAGTTTACTGCGGCTGCTGAAACATATCCTTGAATATTATCTCGATATTCTGGAAAAATGTTGCCATCGGTGGCAAGACATTGGTGGTAAGGATGTGGTCCACCATAAGTAACACAAATTTCCTCAACTGCTTTCACGGAAGCGGGAGGAGAAGATTTCTGATGAAGCATAGCCTTAACGGCGTCGACAAGAGCGGCAATCTCGGGAGAATGAGGGGTAGAAGAAGAAGGAGCATTCGTACTCACTTTTGAAACAATCGGTTTGTTCCGTGAATTGCGAACTTTTGACTTGTTTTCAATAATTGTCAAAGCATCCCGAGGAGTTTTAGTCAAAAGATTACCACCGACGGCGGCATTCAAAGAATCTTGATCGGTTGGGGTTAAAGCATTGTAGAAGGTATCAAGTTGATGCAATTCTGTAAAATCATGATGCGGGCATGCACGATGAAGATCCTTGAAATGGTCCTATGCCTTACAAAATGATTCATCAAAACATTGTTGAAAATTCGTAATTTCATTCCGGAGATTCGTAGTTTTTAAAGGAGGAAAGAATTGGTTAATAAACTTGGAAACAAGATCTTCCCAAGTAAGAATAGAACGAGGGGGTTCTTTTTCGAGCCAAATCCGGGCTGCCCCCTCGATAGAAAATGGAAAAAGCATAAGCTTAATCGACGAATTAGGCACATCTCTATACTTAATCGTGGAAGTAATCTTGTTAAACCAACGAATGTGAGCATGAGGATCTTCTTTCTCAAATCCGTAAAATTGTTTTGAAGTTACAAGATTTAGAAGACCATGTTTAAGCTCAAAATTCTCCGCGAGAATAGCGGGAATAACGATAGCATCTCCGTAACCCTCGGTGGGTGCTTGGAGTAATTCCGCCATAGTACGTTGATCGGCCATCGTAACTACGGAAGTCTCTTCCGAAAACGGTTCGACTCTTTGCTTGGAACGTCTACGATTACGACGTTTCGGAGTCGTGGAAGATTCGGCAATTAAATTCGATGAAGAGCGAGTGCGCATGCACTAAAAAACACACACACACACACACACACACACACAGAAAAAGTATTTTTGTAATCCATAATCGAACAAGTGTACGGTATCTCTCTGAAAACGCACAAAGAAGCGAGGATCGGTAAGCGTCGAAGCGTTTTAAAAACCTTCTCCTTTCGGAACGAAGATCGAGATCAACCCTCCTTATACCTCACTATAGTTTGGTAATCTAAAGGTGAGCCGATTTCAAAGTGACACAAACGTTGATTTTGTTTTTTTTCACTTTAATTTTTTTGGTTTTTTAAATACTTTAGGAAAAATATTTTTGGTTTTTTTCTAATAAATCTACGAAAATAAATCGAGAAAAATAAAATATTTTTTTTGTATTTTTTTAGTTTTAAAAGTAAACGATAACTTCACGAGGAAGGGTCTTCAAATACTAATCTTCAAACGTAAATACGATAATTGAACACACCTCCCCGGCAGCGGCGCCAAAAATGTTGATATCAATTAATTATACATATATATATATATATAATAATCACTTAATACATAATAAGTCAGATGCGACAACAATATCACATAATAGAAGAGTAAGTATTCGTAAGGTTTTTAGGAAAATTACTTTTAAACCAAGTAAAATCCAAAACATTTCCGGGTCGAGGGCGATCCCAACGAGACGTGAATTAAAATCACACACACACACACACACACAATCGCGGATTTGAAAAATCAAACTTTGATTTTAAAGATTCTATTTCTATAAAATAACATGCAAAAACAAATAAAGGCAAGCAAAAACCTACAGCAATTAAGATTTAGACACGAAAACGATAACAAGAATCTAAAACCGAGCCTTAAAAACCTAAATTATAAAATTTTAACCCTAACAATGCAAATTTATTTTTTAAAAGTCCTAAATGATTAAAAATAATTTTAGAAAAAAGAATTATATTTTTTTGACTTTTATTTATTTTTTTATGAATTAAGAACATTTTAATCTAAAAATATATAATAATATATACTATTTTATAATAATCTAAATAAATATTAGGAAAAGTGGCTTGAACAGTTTTAAATACCTAAGAAAAATTAAATGGTGTTAACACTATCGCATATATGCTGGTAAGAAGCCAAAAGGGGGGCTATGCTTTTATGGAAACTCTCTTAAATACCAACTGGCCCAAGGATCTAACGAAAAAGACCCAAGGGCGCAGATGGTATTGTGTGGGATTGTTAAGGTGTTGGCTATGAGAAGGGGGATGTCACATGTTCGAACCCTGTGGCTTCCCTTTTTGAAAAAACTTTTTTTTTCCTTTTTAAAAAAGCAAAAATAACAAACTTTAAAAAATGAGCTTTTTACAAAACCTAAGAATAAGCAAGAAATAAGCAAACTTAAAATGATAGATTTGGTAAGTTAAACTAAATGACTAAAGGTTCAAACTGTTTGGCTTTTTGGACTAAATAGGCAATTTAGAAGACACATAAGCTGAAAACAGATGAACATCTAAACCTAATAAGCATCAAATACTTAAAATAAGCAACTAAAATAAGCTGAAAAGGACTTAAAAGTCATTAAGACAGTAGACACCTAAAACAAACAAACAGGTTAAACCACTACTTTTAAGCTAAAATAAAGGACTAATAAGCAAAAAAATTAAGCTACAAATTGAAAACAAATGAAGATTGGACACTAATAAGCACATAAAAGCAAGAATCAAGCAAATAGGATTAAAGAATAAGCTAGAAAAAGACTAAATGAAAGTGACAGATTACTTGTTGTTAGCTTTTTTTAATGTTTTAAAATGGCTAAATTTAGCTCTAAATTAAGCTAAGCAAATGAAAACAAAACTTCAAAATAAGCTTAAACAGATTAAGCTTATACTACAAAGAACTTGTGCACTAATTTTCAGACCCTAAAACTAACATTAACTCATCTAAAATTGAGATTGAAAAGTGACTTTTTAAGCTTGAAAACTAAAATAAACATTTGACAGATTGACATTTAAATCTTAACAAGATAAATGCACACTTAACTTACTCTTTTCCTACTGCATTTAGAAACAAAATGAAGTACAAACAAGACCTTAAAACAACTTTTAAGCAAAAATCAAATATAAACATTTTGAAAACCTTTTGATTATAGCAGACTTGAAATTTTGAAAAACAAACCTCAAAACTAAATAAAACTTAATCCTAACTTATTAAAACTTGTATTCAGACTGATTTAAGACTAATCAAATGTAGATTTCAAAACCAAAAGTGCCCAAACAATATTAACTCTTGGTTAATACTGCTAACCCAAACACCCCTTTAAAAACCTCAAAACCATTTTAAGCTTGATTTCCACTATTTTAAGCTAAGATTTTTAAAAACAGATATTCAACTAACAACTTTAAGGTCTAATAAGCAGATTTCAAAAGCTGAGAAGCACTTAACAATAAACAATCAAAATAAGCAGTTTTTAAGTTAAATATGATAGTTTTGTACTAAAACATGAACAAAGAAAATTTAAATTATAAGCAAGCATAAATAAGCATTAAGCAACATAAATAAGCATAAATAAGCAGAATAAGCACTAAAATAAGCAGTCTAATAAGCAAACAATAAATAAGCTATAAAGTAAAAAGGTGAAAACTTACAAAGCCCTTTGCTTAAACAATGGCATAAATGCTCTTAAGAGCTTATCAACAAGCTCTAGCTTGTTTGAAAACAAGCTGGTATGGTTATATAAGCCCTTCCAAGTTTGGCTTATCTTCCAATTAAGCTGAGGTATTTTTAGGGGTGAATGTTTGGTGAACTTTTCTTAAATACTTAACAGTTTATATTACTTTTAGTAAAACATATTAAACAAGAGTTTATTGAGCTTATTAGAACATTTTCAAAGCATATAATTCCATAACACAAAAACAAAATTTTAACATAAAAACTTAAACTTTCATTAAAACTTTAAAAACATTACAAGACTTGAAAGAAAATTACAATAAGCTAAAATAAGCAGTAAATTAAGCTGTAAATTACAATAATAGATAGATCTCTAAATTCTGTCCTAATGGCCATTATTTATAGACGAATGAGAAGCCTCTAGGTCTTCAATGTGTGTTTCTTCTGTGAGGAGAATGAGAGAGTGTTCTCCAAGCCTTAAATCATAGCCCTTGAATTCATTTTGTGTTTCTTTAATCTCAATCTCAGCCCTTGATTCTTTCTTGTCCAATCAGCCACCTTAGGATTGCCACGGTGGCTTGTCTTCTTGCTGGGGGTGGGATTTTAAAGTGGGGTTGAGTGGGTTTGTCTAGTTGCAGAGAAAAAGAGGGAAAGAGACGTATGAATAGTGACAGGGGGTTTGGTGAGAAAGTGGTTTTAGTGTTTAATTTGTAACGGAAGTTAGGGGAAAGGGACTAATGGTGTAAATGGTATAAGGATCAGGGACTAACTGTGTTAGTCCCTAAGGACTAACGGTGAAACAGTTAAAGGGAATTATGGTTGGGCATAGTTTGGGCTTTTTGTAATGGTATTGGGCTGGATTTTAATTAAATGGATTTAGGGGCTTATTTAGTTACATAAAAGGCTTAATGGGATGACTTGGCCCATTAACTTGGGTATGGGTTGGCCCATTTAAGATGCACACGTCTTTGGTTTTGACTTTTCACGCTCTTTCCATTCTCGTGCCTGGTTTTATCCGTTTTGCCTTTATTTTTGTCCTTTAGTGAATATCCGTTACCTGCACATCATAAATTACAAAACACACAAATACAACGTATTTTTGATATATTTTGGTCATTTTAGGCTCGTTTTATTAGGCAAAAGGTATGTGTATTTAAGCACATACCAATGTTAAAGATAAAGCAAGAACAAAAAATAATCAATATGGTTTTGAAGCCCTAAAATCGTCCTAATAAGCTGCCAAACAAACTAGGGTTTGTCTCCTTTTTTTAATCTAAAGTTACACACTTAAAACCCTAATTTCGGGTTTGTATATATAGAAAAATCGTTACGACGGCGTCGCATTTTAATCGTGACACCGTTGTAAAGTAGAATATTCTAGATCTTGGGATAGGTCGTACGAGCTAACGCCGTCATGATTTCTTGTAACACCGTCGTGGGATGAATTGTGACGGCGTCACATGTATCTTGTGACGCCATCTCCAGCCGCTGAGAACTTAATCTTGAGAGATGTTGGTGTACGTTCGGAGTCTTGTCTGTTTCTTCTCCAAATGAGCCCAAGTCACGTGTATTTCCTCCAAATGCCTTCGAAGTGCTAAGTACCTGAAAATGAATGATTAAGTACCTATTTTTGGGCATAAATGCACGATTAAGGGGGTTAAATGACCCCGAAAAAGTGTATAAAATGACACCTCATCAGACATGCTGACTTGTAATGATCGATACCTCCACACTCAAAGCATGCTCCACAAGCAACTGCTGGATTGTTAACATTTACTGGGTTCACATTCCTAGGCACCACTCTACAATCCTTAGCAATATGTCTTGGGCGGTTACAGTTGAAACAAGTGCGACAGGGTGCCTCAGGTGGATGGTAAAATTTACAGGTGGTACACTTGGGTGTCGTACCCGTGTTCTCTCTCCTAATAGGATTTGTGGTTGTAGCAAAAGCATTTCCAGTCCTAGTTCTCTTGTTATCATCCCCCCTATTCTTATCCTTGCTAGGTTCTCCCCTATTTCCTCTCTTCTCAGGGTTCCTTTTGATTGATCCATTTTTAATGGCTTCATCAGTCTGTGTGCCAGCAATCTGCACAGCCTTTTGAATGGTCGTTGGCTCCATTGCCGCCATCATCCCTAGGATCTGTGTGGCAAGGCCATACACGTACCTCTCAATCCTTTTGTTTTTCAGGGTTACTAAATGAGGAACTAATCTAGCCAACTCACGGAATCTGTCAGTATACGCAGCATGGCCAGCCCCGACCATGACGTGATTCCACAACTCAGTTTCCAACTTTTGCATCTCATTACTCGTGCAAAATTCCTCTCTAGTCAAAGTCTTAAATTCTTCCCATGACATACTAACAGTGGCTTCTCGACTTCGTATGTGGATCTGAGAGTTCCACCACGTAAGAGCCTTACCAACAAATGACCCAATAGTGTACTTCACCTTTTGGTTATCCCTACACCCACTTATATCCTGAACTGACTCCTTCTTCTCAATCCAACGGGTATAAACTATGGTACCTCCCTTACCATCATACTCTTTTGGGTTACACGCTAAGAACTCCTTATAGGTACAACCCATACGGTCATTGTTCTCAATGACATTCCTAACATTAACCTGGATGTTTTCATTGATTACATTTCCATTCTGGTTCCTATCATCTCCCTGATTGCTACCTTGGTCGCCTACTTGAGCTAAGATAGTAGGAAGTAAGTTCTGCAATTATTGTGAAATGATAGTGGAGAAGTCAGGGACTCCGTCAACACCATCATTCACCTTAGTACCTTGACCACCTACTTGGCCACCTTAACCATCAATCCCACCATTTCCCAAATCACTCGACCAGCACTTCATGTCGTCATTCTTGGTGGCATTATCTACATGAGGGATGACATAGGTAACGTTAGGTAGGCGGGAAGGTTGATATATATATATGATAACTTAATATACTATAATACGCATAATACGGTCCTAAGGTGTCAACACCTATTTGTGTGAACGATATTACTAAATACACTTGAGTCATGATACATTTATAACTACGTTAGCCACCGTATTTATACTTGTATCCTTTCCCAGTTGTACTCAGTATTAAGCTCACACACTTCGATGAATGACTTAACTAATACGATAGACGATAGACGATACGTACGCGCAAGGCAAGTAATAGGCACACATAGATCCTATTATGCAACTATACGAAGGTTCCTAGGTTATAGTCTAGGCCAAACCACCTAGTTTTCTATAACCTTGGCTCTGATTACCAATCTGTCACACCCCGACATAGGCAGAAACACGGGTATGCGACGAAGAATGATCAATCATAACATAAGATACAAAATAGAGAAATCTAAAATGCATTAATGAAAAGTGTCATGATGATCTTTCATCTCAAGTGCAGACTTGAGTGAGGTCCCAACAAGAAGACACCACATAGTCATCAATTATTACAACCATAAGCCCACGCGGGGTTCATACTAGTCTTGTACCAAAACCTTAAAGTACTAAATTCAAACAAACACCAATGCAAGACCTCTCAATATATGATCCATACAGGATACTCTTAAAGTCTACTAGCTCGCATCACAACCTTACCGATCATTAACTTCACCTAAAAATGATACTCGAAAAGGTCAACAAAAATGTTGGTGAGCTTGTAGGTTTAAGGAAAACCTAGTCGCTGTGCCAATATTTCAAACAGTTGGACAATTGTGCAATATGATAGTGAATATATGCAAAACATTCCATTTTCATGACTTAGCTTCCCCGCTAATCATACACCATGACATGGCATCCCCGTGCTAGTCATCACACCAACATTTACCAATGCTCTTGGAGTCGCAACTCTAAGGTCACCCGCACCTAAAGCCTGCCATCTGGAGTAGTTACTTAGGGCAAGACCATAACAAACATAGAAAATCTATGCTAATCACATATATTGCCATGCACCTCGGTGCACGCAAGTACAATCAAACCACATAATATTCGCATAGCAGTCATAAGCACATAATATTGTCCCAAAAATAAAACCACATTTTGCACAGTTCAGAAAATCAGTTCAAAACACATTTGGGTATCATTTTCTCCTAACAGAAAAGATTTAAAAATGGGGCTATGAGAACTCACCTCAAGCAAAGGTGTCTAGCAGCAAACTCAATATCACACAAGCAAATGCAACGACGTCCGAACACGACCTAATCCAATTAATGTTCCACTTAGACTTTTAACACCAAAACAATATTCAGGTTTGATGCATAGAGGTCAGACGCGTGTTGTACGGTCATCCTTAACGTTTTTAGTGGTGTGATGGTTGATGACTTAGTTACAAAAGATAACATACTTCTAACTCATACCTTAGTATAATATATACTTATACCATTTAATATAATAGTAGTAATATAAGAAAATTCTTATAATAAACACTTATAAATATACTCCGGTAAATCCATTCGGTACTCTTAGTTATCATTAATTAATCATTTAGATTATAAAAAATGAAACGTTTATTTATGCTAATCAATTCAGGAAAGTTTTGTAAAAATATATTTTTTGTCTTTTAGTCGACGTACTAAAATAATAATATTTTATTATTTTATCGTAAAATCGCGTTTTGAGTAAAAATTCTAAGTATATACTTTTTACAAAATTTTGACATGACTCGTCCGTTTATACCATGTTTTCCAAGGTTTTAAACCTTAATTTCAACCATTTACCACTTTTTGACAAAATGCCAAATTCCATATCTCGCAATATTTACCAAAACATATTTCTCAAAATGGGTTTCAACATCATTACATAAGTATGCTCCAATTTCCAAAAGTCCACCAAAACCCTTAAAACAACTAGTTTACGCTTATTGGGCCTTAAGGCCCAATAACGGCCATTAAAGTATCCGTAGATATATAATACGACTTAAGCCCAAAACTAAAGCCCGTTAGTAAATATAAGCCCAACACAATAGTTAACAAAATAATCCAGACCACAATAAGCTCTCAATAAGCTGTGGCTTATTAGGCTTGTTTGGGGCGTGAGCTCATAAGCTCCACATACTTCATAATAAGCTTTTAAATAAGCTAGAAAGCAACATAGTATATTTGGCTATCACCATAAGCTATCAAAATAGTCTACAAAAATACGACATATGAGGTAAATAACCAAAAATACTTTCCTTGTACACCTTATTCTTGCTGAGAGCTAATAAGCTCAAAATAAGTCCATAAATGCTTATTAATATGCCAAATAAGCCATTATCCAAAATAAGCTACATAGCAAATAAATGTTTTTCAGCCATCACAACCACGACAATAAAACTACAAAACCCTTATCACCTTTCTTTTTATTTCGAACCATAACCGCACCCTTATTATCTTTCCGTAAAATTTTCGTATTCGATTTTTAACAAACGCACCGTATAACTAGCTTAAATCATTAAACACTCAAAAGTACAAGTTAAATGTAAATTTAGAAAACTTACAAAGAGGGTTTTGAAAAGTGAGAACGAACGCAAACCGACTACCCAAACATAGTTTAAACAATAACCCGAACTCTAGATTCAACACGCAAGTACTTAAACTCTCATGTTTTTTATCAAGTTTTAAGAATTTTAGTGTGTGTTTGTGTTTTAGGTCGGGCGAAACAAGGGAGAACAAAAGAATATTATGTGTATGTTTCTTGGATTCAAAATAATGAGAAGTGTGTATTTAGGATACATACAAAATGCCTATGTACCATGGTTGGACCAACTAGCTAAAAATATGCCACCCTTGTCCCCCACAAGGTTTGAAACCGGATATGGGATCCTAGGGGGCTCGGGTTTGTTCTTTTTGTGTCGATTTCTCTTAAAACTCAAAAACCTCGCTTTTAAAATACTTTTCAAAGTTACTTAGTTTTTTTATTCAAATCAAAAATACTTTTCCCATAACTTAGAGTATTTACACGACATATTTTCCCAATTAACTTCCCAAAATTCACTTTGAACATTATCGGACATGTCGGGACTCGTTTTTGGCATTTCAATCTACACATATAAAATCCTCTAAAAATGATTAACACAAGCATCATACTCATAAAATACCCACAAATACATTCATTCACCACCATCAACACGGTACTTGTTATAACAAAACTGACAAAAGTCAAATAGTCAAAGGACTAAACTAGAACATTCAAATCTCACAAAAGGGTAAGGGTTACACAGAGCATACCAAATAAGATCAAAAGAAAAAGACGACTAAAGCATATGGCATCCGAAAAAGCAAGATTTGGCACATGAGAAAGAAAATGATCAAAATATGCTCAAAAAGAATTGTCAGAGCATATAAAATAGACAGAGTGGAAAGAGACAAAAATGTTATATAAATGTGTAATTCATAAACTTATCTCATTTCACTAATCACTTCATTTCATCATACAGTAATCATCATGGCTCAACAACAACAACAAATCATTCCTGCAGATCAACTTGTCTCCGCATAATTTCAAGGCATTGGGAGATACAATAACTATGCTATGATCTAGAATATACCATGCTCACCAAACTGCAAGATAGTGTGAAAAATTCTAATTGATCATCCTCTGAGCTATGCTCTCATCATAGCTATAGATGTTCCAGCTGTTTACTTAAAACAGTTTTGAAAGATAGTCAGCAAAGTTCCAGATATTGAAGACACTGTTTGTTTTAAGCTGTACATATAAGAGATAGTTTACACTATGGATATGTTCTGTTCTACTCTCAATTTACCAATATAAACTACTGCAAATTCATTTATTGCACCAACAACAATGAAGTACATCTAACCATTCATGTAGATCATTAGTTATCAAGGAGATGTTGATAAAGTAAGTGCTTTCTACATGAAGTATCTTGCTCAACCATAACAGACAATGTTCAAGGTGTTCAACCACTGTCTTACATCAAGGACATCTAGACATGATCAAACAAAGATCAACATCCTCTAGATTTTTCATGTCGTAGTCAACCATGTTCATGTTGACTATGCTGCTCTTCTATGGTGGGACTTTCTTCACTGCATCTAGCAAAAGAAAGATCACATCCAGTACCCTCGCTTTACTAAGCTCGTCATTGCTGATTTGATGAAGAAATTTCCTTCCATTCCACAACGACTTGAAGAGGATTATCATTCTATTAAAGATGATATTCTGTTGGTGAGTGTTTACTCTACAGGAAATGTGACTATTCGAGGGATGCTGATTTCGGATGAGTTTTTTACTGATGACATCCGTGCCACCGAGGAGTATAAGGAGTATATGAAAGTGTTTGTTGGGGTAGACGTTCCACGATTTAGCCACAACTGGTTGAATCTACCCAAGGAACGATTAGAACACCTAGCGCCTATAGAACACTTACTTCTACTACTATTGATGGTGATGTTGTTCAAAAGAAGTGAAAGAGAAAGCAAATAGCTGGAGAAACAAGCTTACCAAAACCATCTCTAAAGATTCGTGTTAAACAATTTAAAACCAGTGATACTCCCATTCCACCTTCAAGTGATGACAGAGAAAGGAAAGAAGAATCCTATGATGATGATGATTCTGGTAATAGGATAGAGCCCTAGAGTAATAAGGAGAATCCAGAAACTATTGATGATGATAATGATGAGAATGAGAAAGAGAAGCAAGATAATGATAATGATGATAATGTCAATGATGATCACACTGATCATACATTGGACAAAACTTAAGAGACGGGTAGTTTGGAGACTAGGAAAGAGAAGATGCAAACACTAATTCCCTCACCCTTTAGATCTCCTAGGACTGGCTTATCTACAGATAAGACTCTTTCTAAGGAATTAACGACCAATATCTCACCTACACCTGATACTACTTCCAAAGATCCAAGCATGTCACAACCTATTTCTAGCATACGCAAAATACTTCCAAGAAGTGTTGCTGAACTGAGTAGACGTCGTAGTCATCTCAGGGAACAGTTGAAAAATACCTTCATCACTAAAGAATATTTTGAAGGTAAAATAAAGGAAATGTTTGATACTATTAATAATCTTGTTCCAGAACTTACTGTAGAAAAAACCAACGAGCTTATGAAAAAATAAATTCCAAGAATGGTTAATGATGCGGTCAAGAAAGACAAAGAGATATTTGCAGATGTTGTCTCTGAGTTGGTTTCAAAAGAATTTGATACTCATGCTTTGATAACGATCATTTTATACATATTTTTATGTGTGTTATCTATGCTTTTATATATCTATTCTGGTTAATTATAAGAACTTTTGATACTTAATCAAGTATATTTGCTATTATAGGTTCATGGTACACATCGTGGAAGAAAATGAAAGAATACGCGAAGATATGAAACTTAAACGAAGAAAATAACTCAAAGAGCTGATAATGTACCAAGTACGCCGTACTTTACCTAAAGTACATCATTCAGGCCGAGTTAATGAAGAGCAGTTAATACCTCAAGTACGCCGCACTTTTACACCTTGTGCGTCGCACTTCGTCTCAACAATTAATGTTATCGCAATAAAGAAGCAAAGTACGCCGCACTTCTCAAGGAAGTGCGCCACACTTTTGCCCTCGCCCATCCTATAAATAGAGAGGAAAATTCCTCATTTTACACACTCTTCTACACCAACACATATCTCTTCAAAACACACGCACCTTCATTTGAGAGGAGGAGAACTAGGTGAGGGTCTTAGGATCTAATGATCTAAACACCCCTTTACACCACCATATCACCACCAGTCTAACCACCACTACCACCATGAATCACCACTGAAACACAACCATTTCCAGACCTTAAACACCATATTTCTATAATCTAAATGAATTATACCATGAGGATTAGATGATTCACACCAAATCTCTAATTCCTTCATTATATTAAACCCGTTAACAAACACAACATTTAGCGACGTGTTCTTGATTTCTAGCAGGTTCATGATAACCCCGTGGGTTATTCTAGTAGGTTCAGATGTTGGTTGTTTGTGGGAGCAATTTGTTATTGGTTTGGTTACGATGTAGTGTTCTTCGTTTGTTTTGGTAATATGTGAAACATGAATAATATTTAGATGATTTTGCTATGACTTATGAATATATATGTTTATGAATTCGATGTTATCTTTACTTGGATCATTGTTTATCTTTTGGTATATCATTATAATTAAAATAGGCTAAAAGGGTTAATTGTCTTGATATATTTTGAACTGTTTGTCTATGGCGTGTCAATATCATACTTGTGAGAATTATGTGGTAAAATGATAAACAAACCACGTAGAATTTGTTAAAGACCCACCCTATGTTGACCGACCGGGTTGGGAGGAATTCATATGTATGCATATTTGATATACACCATTCCTAATGCACTCGTGATGATGTAGTATATATGCCAAAAAGATTCTATATTATCATTGGTAGATATGCTTTTTATAATGATTACCCGTCATATATGACTTGTATGCTTTGTTTATATAAATCCTTGCTCTATCTCTATGTATTATGTTACGTGGATCATGCCTTGTTTGTTGCTTGCTTAATACACACGTTTTGGCTATTTGATCTCGTAGAACGACCTGGACTTACCTAATACTATTTTACACTCGAATAGGGTATACTTGCCCGAATGCTGTGTTTTTAGTCAAAAATCAGTATTTCTAATATTATAAATTTAAAGCTTGTAAAAACACACATCAAGTTTTTGGCGTCGTTGTCGGGGATTTGTTTAGGTGTTCTCAGATTGTTTGCTAGTCGTGCGCATCTTACGTATGTTTGAATCTCTTAAAACTCTTAAAAATATGTCTGCTATTGCAGAAAGTAAGGCACACATCTCTAAGCGTGCGCCGCACTTCCCATGTTCTCGTTTGCTAATTTGCAGGTTTATACCTGAAGTACACCGGGTTTACACTAAAACCGCCGCACTTGTCCTGTGATCTTGTTCATCTCTTTGGCTGATTAATTTCAGTGGTAACACAAAACCCCTAAATTGCTAGTCTCACGTATGTAATCATTTAAAATTCTATTTATCTGATTATACGCCTAGTAAATTTGTTAATAATTAGTCTGTCATTCAAAATAAAAAAAACCAAAAAGATTTTAATTCTTGCTTCATTTTATTTTGGCATGTTTCTGTTCATATAATAAAACCATGTGTGGAAACTAGAAGGGGGTTGAATAGTTTTTACCGTTTTAAAATTAAAACTTAGATTGTCGACTTATGTGAATTCAAGAGATATACACAAGTGTATATGATAGCGATGCAATAAGTAAATAAACAATCTAAGAAATATGAACAACTAAAGATAAGAAAGATCAAACCGATGACACAATGATTTATAGTGGTTTGGCTATGAATCTCCTCTTCGCGCTACTCCACTCCCCAAGTACCCAACTTGAGAGTTATCTTCACTATGTCAACAATCTCCCTTTAGGTGGAGAAAACCGTACACGTCGCTTACACTTTTTCCGGTATTAAGCTAAATACCGAGTTCTACTTCAAGATAGAACTAATCTAACACACTATGTATTTTATGGCCTAAATACTAACCTATCATATACATATGATACACACAACAAAGAACACAAGATATAGAAGATGAATGATTATCACAAACGTGATGACACAACTAAACTATTAACACTTGAAGCTTGACGTATTTTTGAGTATTCTTCACTAAAGAGTAGAATGAGTTGATCACTTATAATGGATTATGTAACAAATATAATGATCAAAGAATATAAAAAAGATAAAATATATATGAGAAAATATTTGTCAAGAGTTGTATAAAATGAAAGCTTGAGGTTGGTATTTATAGGCAACCTTTTGAAATTTAAATATGTCCCAGGGGAGTGATACGTGTGACTCACAAATCTCCCATACCCTGGATCTGTCTAATGTATTTGGTGGATCCGTGGGTGGAGCTGGGACAGCATCTGTCATTTTGTGATTAACCCCAAATCTATACAAAATATTGTTTTGTAATTATTAAAACTAGTTTAATAGATTCTTCTAGAAGAAAATATTTTTTATCACCAATAAGGAAAGATTTTCTAGATTTGGGAAGATTTGGAAAGATTGTTTCCACTTAGGGTTAATCTTATTTTGTCTTACATGATTAATATAACTAGCTTATAATTAATCATGTGTTAACTTAAATCATTTGATTAGAAAAGATTTATGCAAATGATAATATTTTTCTTTGATCATTAACTATATTTAATAATGTCATATTCATACCTTAAGTGATTTGTCGGCGTCAAGTAAACTTTCGACTGAATAACTTGTTTACGTAAACTTTTACGTAGTATGATATTATATTTGTTATTATCAAAACAAGAAGATCATTAAATATAAATATCATTTTTGCGTGAATATTTGTATTAACAATATTCCCCCCTGTTTTGATATTGACACAAACATAAAACTCATGCTTATTTAAAAGTTACTAAATAGTATTTAGTAGATGAGTTTACATATCTTCTCCCCCTTTTTGTCAAAGCAAAAAGTGTTGTAGAGGCGGTCCTTGCAAGTCTTGTTTTTGACGAATGCTAAGTTACTTGGTTACGAATGCAAAGTTAAAAAAATAATGACAAAATTACAAGTGCTCCCCCTTGCTTAGGGCACCAAGTAATCGAGCTATGGATGCGTTGCTACAAAACAAAGTTAGTAGGAAACAACATATATATATATATATATATATATATATATGACAATCACAAATGCACACATATACATTTCACATAATGAACATCCATCATCTACAAAACAAATCAAAATAATGTTCAATCCATTATAAGGGATAAAACATAAAATTTTGCATTAAAGCCATTACATGATAAGCTTAAACTAGAAAATTAAAGAAAATATAAACCTATTAAATTCTTCGGATAGAATAAAAATAAATTATAAACTTGCATTTCTCCAATATAATCTGAGGGGTGAGGTGAGATGGTTATGCGGCTAATGCGGAAAGTAAGGTGGGTATGATGAAGAGCGGAGGCGGTGTCGAATGTATGAGAACATGTAGTTGACACTGTTTCAGAGCATTTAGATTTCATGCCTTGTGGTGTTACAACATTGACAAAACATGTTGTGGAGGTAAGGCATGTCGTTTGGATGGACAAAATCCAAGATGTTTGGAGGATTAGGAAAATCTTGATTTCCAAGATTTGGTGGTAGATGGTAAATGTTTTCAAGTGGAAGTGAGCGTGGACTTGTTGTAGAGGAGAGGTGTGTTGTTGTTAATGTTAACAAACAAAGGTTGGATTGATGGCAATGGTTCAAATTGAGCTGGTGGATTGGGAAAGCCGAGAGGGTGGTCGAGAGTACCGTGGTGGTGGAGACTGGATTTAGAGGGCCTGGTGGTTATTATCCTCACGTTTGAGAGAAGGATCATTTGGTGACATTTGAGGTAGAGGAAGTTCTTGAGGTTCTAGTTTTATCAGAATGACAAAACGAAGTTTAGGTGGCTGTAAACAGTGGTTGGATGTCGGAGACTCACTTAGTGATGATGAAGAGGTGTAGTGTGTACTTTTGCTAAAGATGGATTTTGATGGAGCTTGAGGCGGTGAAAGAGATTTCTTTCTAGGAGGTGGTAAAGGAGTTCTCTCATTTGGTTGTTCCTTACTTGAGGATGTGAGATTTACATAGTTAGGATACTTGACACTCATTCTAGCGGTTTTTCTTTTGAAGTTTATTGAATTTATTTTGGATGAACTAGTCATGGTTATGAACTAGCAAGGTTGTATATGAGAAATGTGGTGAAAATGTGAAGAAAATGGTGTTTGAGGATGATGATTATAAGGAGAAAGTGGTGATATGAATTGTTTAATGGTTCTTGGATTATATGGAAGAACATGTTATATCCTAAAGGTTTAGATCCTTTATAGTATAATTTAGCTATGGTTATAAGATAAGTAGAAAAAGTTATAAATTTAGAGAATTCGAATTTTTGGGCCTGGCCTGGCAGATCACACGGAATCTACCAAATACACGTACGGACTCTAACATCTGGTAGATCGTGGGTCGTCAAACTTCTAACAAAAATGACCATAAAATCATTTTTCAACCAAAACACTAAAGCATATTATCAGGGAATAATATTTTGTACTACAAAATAACATCGACCATGATTAGATATTCATATGGCATTGCATACATAAAGAGAGTACGTTATTTTCAACATCTTGTGTACGCATGCAATTCAAGTAAACAAGTTAATATCTCCAAAGAATCATTAATAAGACACTTAAAATGTTCACAAACAAGTCTTTCTTCAACGACATCCTTTCTTCAAACATCTAGTGGGTACTAAGTTTCAACATACATTAAAGTTTTCAATTCATCAATATCTTAACAAGATGCAAATTATCACATACCACAAGAGCATATAGGCATAAGGCAAGCATAATCATTTTTGCTTCTCCAGGTACTTGGTGATGGTGCCAACATATCGGTTCAAGCATTTAAACATTCCTCTCTTCTCTCGTTGCGCTTTGGTTAGATCCTCACTGTCGGATAGCTCATCATAGAACTCGAGAAAAGATGGTGCTTCATTGTCATCGGATGATGAAGATGAAGAGGAGATGACCGAGGGAGAGGCAATTTTCTTTCCCTTTTCTTTGCTAGGATTTCTTGAAATGTCTAGAGGGTCCATGACATGTTCATGAAATGTGAACCTAGCAATTGGGACAATGGCTTGAGGGTTTGTGGTAAGGATATGATTGTGGAGACGGGTCAAGAGCATGGCAAAAGGCATGGGGCCTTTGCGTTTGTTTATGACTTCCTCCATTCGATAAATGATCATCGAAGTGAAGTTGAACTTTCTTCCAATGGTTAGGTAGTAAAGCATGTATGCAGTGCATGCTTTTACCTTGTTTCTTTTGTCAATAGAACAAAAGAAATTTTCCTTAAAGAAAAGTTCCCATCCTTTCAAATTGGGGCGAATGTCATCAACGTAGAGTTTGTTGGGGTCTCTTAGAAGTTAAGTTGGAGTGGTTCTAGGAGCGGTGATGGCCCTTTTGACGAGATCATGTTTAGGGCTAAAGTAATTGCTTTTGGGATGATCATCAAGAGAGTTTAGTGACCATTCAGTTGTGTAAAAAGTTTCTAGAGCATGAGGAGTTTTGAGGATTTGAGAGAGTCGAGATGGGGTTAGCTTAAAGGTGAATTGACTAAGCTTGAACTCAATGTAAGGACGTAGCTCCTCATCTCTTTTGACTTCAAGACTATGATAGAATTCAACTACATTCGTTAAGAGTGAGAAAAGGCTCGAGGCCTACAGCTTGAAAGAATAGAAGCATATTGTTTTTAGAAATGAAAGTTGGAGTAACTATTCTTCCTTTATGGAAGAGGCACTTTTCAAGCGTGAGGTAAGACTCCGTAAGTTCTTTATCTATTTGTCTAGTACGATGGACTCTAGGTAGATACTCTTTAGTTTGTTTGTAGTCCATTTGCTTACTTTATGTCGTGATTTCACCTATAGGTAAATAACAATGACTCAATAAACAAAAGGTAGAGATACAATGCAAACTCTAAGTGTGTGTTTATATGGACTTAATGTGGGTGTGCGATTTGCTTGACTCAAACAAAAAGAGAAAAATAGTGTTAATACTAGTAATAATAATAAGCAAACCTTGGTGTACAATCTATGTTTGATATTGCTCTAGATGAATGGAATGAAACATGCTTATGGATTAAGCACTTCGTATATACATTTAAGAGTCTTAATGCATGAAGAAAAGGTTTTTGCGTTGTATTAACAATGTAGTTAAACAACCCTTGTTTTGAAAAGTTCCTAGAAGTGAAAATCATAACGTGGGGTTTTTGTCGAAAATTGATTTTTGGCGAATCACTTCAATTATGTTCTTTTAGTATTATAGTAGTTATACATTGTTATATCATAGTTCTAATTGCACGAAAAAAACAAGAAAAATTGAAAGCCCCAAATTATGTGATTTGATTAAAATCGAAATCCTAGATATGAAATTAAATAAAAAATAAGATGAAATCACTTACAATAGTTGTTATGGATTGATGATTTGTTGATGATCTAGTAGATTAATTGCTCCAATTGTAGATTTGTGTTATGTTTGTTTGAGGGTTTTAGTGTTTGAGTTTGTGGGTGTGTTTGTTTAATACTTGTTGTGGTCCCAATTTTTTTAAAATCAGTTATTTACTCGCGATCTGTGACGCACGGATCCACCTAAACCACATATGGATCTCCGTATGGTGGATCCGTGATCCGCAGATGTCCATAAAAATGGACAAAGTTGATTTTTAGGCAAATTGAGATATGGTGTTGTGTTTTTGGCAATTGAAGTATGTTATATATACTATTAGGAGTATGTGATATAATTTTCGGAGTCGACGCCCAAGTTTTGAGTAAACCGTGCAACTTGTCGTGAATTTCCTGATGGAATTTCAACGTAGTCAATCCTACTAGGAGTGTGTTATCTTTTAGTATAAGTTTGACCATTACTAATAACAAAATCATTTATGAACATTTAGACACAACAAAACATCGTCAACACAAGTATGAGTTGCAATTCGATGATTGTTCTTTTCGTTTTGAAAAACAGATAAGCAACTAAAAAGCATAATGAAAAAGCTAATAGCTACTGACTTAAGTGCTTTTGGTTTAAATGAAAAAGCTAAAATAAGCTAACTCCGACTTTAAAAATCTAAGAACAAATTTAATCTATCCTAATGAGCTAGTCTAAGCAAAAATTAAGCTAAACCTACAAGCTATAAGCTACTATTCTCTAATAAGCACTTAATGAAACTCTTAGAACCAAACAGCCCTGGAGGGATCTTTGAGCTTAATTTTCAATAAGCTCTTGGATCCTTGTGGGGATGTGGCTTACACAGGCTTATACTAGAGCTAGTAAGCTACCTAAAACTGCTTTTAAAAATGATTTTGAAATCAAAGTGTCTTATTAAAAAGCTAAATGAAAATAGCCTAGAAACTCAGAACATACTGAGTTGGTTTTCTTTTGGATTTCAAAAAGACAAATGGCTTAATTGCCAGCTTAAAACAGATTGCTTAATAAACTAATTTTCAAAAACTAAATGCAA
>BQNB010025655.1:0-35030 GCA_026074375.1 Tanacetum coccineum
AAAATTGTTGTTATGCATTGTCAATACAACCTAAAAACGTTTTCAAACACATGTATAATGATCTCATAAACAAATTTCGAGATGCATAATTCATATGCATTTTTTGACTTGTTTGGTTAAGCAAAATCAAATTAAGGAGCATTTGGGTTAACTTTTAGGATCTTATATTTAGGTCGAGTTAATCGTTACTTCACATTTGTTGCATATAGGCACACACTAGGCACGAACTCAAAATATTAATACAAGTAAAATACAATTAAAATGTGATCTTGGTTGTCTTATTCTAAGTGACAATGCCTCGCAAATATTCTAAAGATTACAAAAATACAAGATACTATATCCATATAATGTCACATGAATTCCGTTCTCCAATAAAAGAAAAACTAAGAAACCTTGAAGAACGTTACATTCACGAGGGTCAGGTGGTTTTTGATAACTTTACGGATCTAAACTATGTTAGGTCTTTGTTTCATTTTGTCCAGTTTGAGTGTCTTCTTTTTTTTTGAACGGCAAAATTTTTTTGAGTGTCTTCTTGAAATCAATGAACAAGTTTTTCCTCGTTTTATTCTCGAGTTTTATAGTCAATATCGTTTGAGTTATTCCGATGAAGGTTAAATGTTTGTCGAATTTGTAATTCAAAATCAACTAGTCTCCTACTCTCTTGAATTTTTTTCTTAAATTCTTGACGTTCCTTGTGAATGAGCATGTGTCTTTACCAATAGGTGGAGACTTAATGCGTTGGTATATGGTATACGTTCGAATGGTCCATATCAAACCAATCCTCCTTCCATCGAGGACATCATTTCGTCTATTCGAATTAATCGAGAAGGTCAAGTCTGTCGCATCCGTCATGAGAAGGAGATTGATGTTCTTTATTATCACATTCTCACTCGTGAAATCATACCAACTTTGAAACCTTTAGAGGAAATCATCCGGGAAAACGTCTTTTGTCTAGGGGGTAATCGGGATCATGTTCCCGCGTGTCTTTGTTTTATGCTCTACTGTGTCGTACACTCCGAAAGATTCAATCTTGCCTATTTCATGGCAAAACGAATGGAGTGGGTCACTAAGCAAGCTAGATTAATTCTACCCTATGGTATGCTATTAACTCGCTTGTTTAAATTCATCATGAATGAATATCCCGAGTTGTACAACGAGTCTTATGTCTTGTACGATCGTGTCATGAATCCTCTTGCCGCTCAACTAGAGCGAAAACCAAGAAGGGATCGTGGCACGAGAAGAGGTCGTCATTCCACTTCTTCGTCTTCCGCCTTCGATCAACCATCCTCATCTCATCTCAACGATGATGATGACGATGGGAATGACGAAGGGACCTCACGTGCAAGCACTCCTTCCCCCATTCGTTATGTCAATTCCCTAACCGATCAAGTTCCTCAAGTCTTTCAAAACCCACCTAACATTGACCCTCATCTTGAACCATTTTACACCCGCCAAACCGAAATCATCAACCGTCAAGTACAACTACGAGATGAGCATCGTGGCGGAGTAAGGTCAATCGGAAAAAGTCTTAGAAGGTTGTGGAGGAACATGAAGAAGTGAGCAATGAGGAAAATTGCTTTAAGACATTATTATCTATACTATTTAATAATCTGAACAAATTACATAGCAACCCGAACAACTTATATTTCCGAATTCCCTCGTTTTTTCTACGTTTTCACGAAAATATTATAACATGCAATGGATATTTCTCTAATTTGGGATTGGTTCGAGTTTGGTCGAATGGGTTGAAAAAACTATCCATTGGTAATAAATAAACATTGTAGCAAGTGGGGTTTTGTTACAAGTTTGCATGGGTTTTGTGTATTGGGTCGGTTCGAACCCGCGGCTAAGGCGAGGAGAAAAAGGCGAGTCCGGTTTTTGCTCCGATTAGCTTATTTAAGCTTTGTGAGTATTTTTAATACTTAGTGTTACTTTTATTTTTATGATTTCGATCGATTATAAAATATTTGCAGGTATGAAAATCCGAGGAACTGCGCTAGACAAGTGGTGATATTGAATGATTGAGCTGATAGGATATAGTGTATTAGGTTATTTAGATATGTTGTGAATAAATTTTTGGTCGAAAAATAGTTTTTGACGCGTTTCGTAAAAAGTTAAATTTCGGCAGCAGCTGTTGACAGGAATTTCGAGGTCCGAAGATTTATAAAAATTGATTTATGATTTAGGATATGAATGAGCTTATTTTTATGTTCGTTTCGGTATTAATTCGAACGTCCGAACTCTTATTAAGCAGTAGAGTGAAGTTATGACCAAAGGAAGTTTGAATTTTTTTTAAATTTTGTTTCAGCTATTTATAGAAAAATAGGTTCTTGTCCAGATTTTCAAATAGGCGTTTGAGCACTTTCGAGTCCGTTTCAGCCTTCCGGCGAAACCGAAAGTTGTCGGAATGACGTTTTCTATTAATTATCTCTTTTTGGTCAAAGTCCGAAATTGTGATATAGACCTGGTCCAAAAACGATGGTCTAAACTGTTGCGTTTTTTTATTAAAATAGACAAGTTCCAGCAGATTATTGCAGGGGCATTCTTGGGTCATTTTCTGCTGAAGTTTCAGTCTCGATCTTAAAAACTAAAAAAGTTGTCCGGAATATCGTTTTGCATAAAATTTCTTCTTTGACCGAGTCGTGAAAATGTGATTTAGAGGGTCGTTTGGCGCGGGTCAGATTTGGGTAAAGATAAATATAAGTATAAAAGTCAAAGAAAATCAAATGTTGGCTTTAAAAAGTCAACGGGTTAATACAAGACTTATTGAACGTTTATAAAAATAAAATAAAATAATAAACGCTATTATTTTTACGAGTATAACAAGTTAGACTTAACGAGTTTATTGAACGGATAAAATTCTAAAAATAGTAACTTTGGTAATATACGGGACATAATCCCGATATGGGTAATTAATAACCAAATCGAAAGTCGAAATTTCGACGAGATAAATAAATATTTTTACAAATATAATTGGATGCCGAGACTTACCAAAATGGTAACTTTCCAAATGTGGTAACTTTCCTAAAATAGAAAGTATTCGCTTAAGCGATGTATGATATAAATAAAAGAACGATCGCAACCTAATATTGTGTGATTTTGGGATCTAAGGCGCAAGTGGATTTCTCATCACATATGTATTTTATACGATTTCTATTGTTGCGATGTACGCATCATTCGGTCGTACCTTATTATATAGTAACCGAGCGACATAATTATAGGTCGCGGTCGAGTTCGTTATCGGTGACGCTTCGTGATTGATTGATTATTGATTGTGGTCTTCAATCAAGGTGAGTTCATAGCCCCACCTTTGCTCTTTTAATGGTTTTCGTAACTATTTTCGGGGTGAGAATACATGCTTGTTTTACTAAGTAAAATATTTCTTTTTACTACTTAAGCGTTACATGAATTGTTTTCACTAAAGCTTTGGCTTGCTTATTACATGATTTTGATACATGTTTGATAAATGGTGGTTTACCATTGGAATTATTGAAGATTGAATTGCTTACTAAATGTTTTGAGAACATTGATTATCTATTTACAAAACCGTGAGTTTTGAAACCATTACTTGTTTTAAATTGGACACAAGTGCTTGAAGAGTATGCTTGTCCCGATTATGAGATTATTCGCATGAGTAGATATTGCCAAAAGTCCCCAGATTTGAACCGTTAATTTGCCCTATAGTGGGGGAAGCGCTAATACATTAAATAGATCTATTGGGTTGACAACCCCGTCTGAGGGTATGGATCAGTTGAATAACATGAACACCCTGTTTAGGACGTTTTGTATTGAGAGGTAGGTATCTGGCAATTGTACCTTGTATGGGGCAAAATTTGTGAGCATATGAAAAGATATATGCCGTGTCAAGGCGTCGGTGTCATGGGCTCATGGCGATAATGTGGAATATGGTATTTAGCAAATACACTTGATGTATTGATGTTGGTTGAACTAAAAGCTTGTGGTCCATTACTAAATATTACTTGATTATTGAAATCCCTATTTGGATTTTTGGAAATAATGCTTTGAAAGGTTGTAACGCTACTTTTCTTAAGGAAATATCATTTGAATTATTTCAATGCGGTTTTTGCTAAAACCTATGAATTCACCAACATTATTGTTGACGTTTTTGCATGTATTTTCTCAGGTTATTATCTTGCTAGCTGAGCATTGGGAGCATTCGAGACGCGTGGATATCAAAACTATAAGGACTTGGTTTTCTTCACATTCGATAAATGTTTTCTTTTATTATACAAATGAGTCACGTTTGAACTCATGTAATCTTGTTAAATTATAAATTGTTGGGACCTAAATTTACTCTGATTTATTTAAACCGAATGTGACATTTTATTAAACGTCTCTTTTGAGGTCGTTTTCTGTAACTTGTGTGTATGAACTATGAAGTAGCACCCCAAGTGGTATTCCGCTGCGTTGTTGTGATTTTGGGGGTGTTACAGATTGGTACCAGAGCACAGGTTATAGAGAACTAGGTCGTTTTCAAAACCTAAACTATAACCGCTTTAAAAGAGCAAAGGTGGGGCTATGAACTCACCTTGATTGAAGACCACAATCAATAATCAATCAATCACGAAGCGTCACCGATAACGAACTCGACCGCGACCTATAATTATGTCGCTCGGTTACTATATAATAAGGTACGACCGAATGATGCGTACATCGCAACAATAGAAATCGTATAAAATACATATGTGATGAGAAATCCACTTGCGCCTTAGATCCCAAAATCACACAATATTAGGTTGCGATCGTTCTTTTATTTATATCATACATCGCTTAAGCGAATACTTTCTATTTTAGGAAAGTTACCACATTTGGAAAGTTACCATTTTGGTAAGTCTCGGCATCCAATTATATTTGTAAAAATATTTATTTATCTCGTCGAAATTTCGACTTTCGATTTGGTTATTAATTACCCATATCGGGATTATGTCCCGTATATTACCAAAGTTACTATTTTTATAATTGTATCCGTTCAATAAACTCGTTAAGTCTAACTTGTTATATTCGTAAAAATAATAGCGTTTATTATTTTTATAAACGTTCAATAAGTCTTGTATTAACCCGTTGACTTTTTAAAGTCAACATTTGACTTTCTTTGACTTTTATACTTATATTTATCTTTACTCAAATCTGACCCGCGCCAAACGACCCTCTATATCACATTTTCACGACTCGGTCAAAGAAGAAATTTTATGCAAAACGATATTCCGGACAACTTTTTAGTTTTAGTCGAGACCCGAAACTCGACAGAAAATGACCAAAACGCCCCTGCAAGAATCTGCTGGAACTTGACTATTTTAATAAAAACGCAACAGTTTGACCATCGGTTTTGACCCGCTATATCACATTTTCACGACTCGGTCAAAGAAGAAATTTTATGCAAAACGATATTCCGGACAACTTTTTAGTTTTAGTCGAGACCCGAAACTCGACAGAAAATGACCAAAACGCCCCTGCAAGAATCTGCTGGAACTTGACTATTTTAATAAAAACGCAACAGTTTGACCATCGGTTTTGACCCGCTATATCACATTTTCGTGACTTTGACCAAAAAGAGATATTATAGAAAACGTCATTCCGGACAACTTTCGTGTTTCGCCGGAAGGCTGAAACGGACTCGAAAGTGCTTAAAACGCCTATTGAAAATCTGGACAGAACCTATTATTTCTATAAATAGCTGAAACAAAATTTATAAAAATTCAAACTTCTTTTGGCCATAACTTCTTCGTTATTAAGAGTTACGGGACGTTCGAATTACCGAAACGAACATAAAAATAAGCTCTTTCATATTCCTAAATCAAAAATCAATTTTTATAAAATCTCGGACCTCGAAATTCGTGTCAAAGCTGCTGTCCGAAATTTAACTTTTACGAAACGCGTCAAAAACTATTTTTCGACCAAAAATTTATTCACAACATATCTAAAATAACCTATACACGATATCCTTATCGCTCAATCATTCAATATCACCACTAGTCTAGCGCAAGTTCCTCGGATTTCATCACATGCAAATATTTATAATCGATCGAATCATAAAAATAAAAGTAACACTAGTATTAAAAATACTCACAAAGCTTAAATAAGCTAGATCGGGCAAAAACTCGGACTCGCCTTTTTCCTCCTCGCCTTAGCCGCGGTTCGAACCGACCCAATACACAAAACCACAAACTTGTTAAAAAAACCCACTTGCTACAATGTTTATTTATCACCAATGGCTAGTGTTTTCCAACCCATTTCGACCAAACTCGAACCAATCCAAAACTAGAGAAATATCCATTGCATGTTATATATTTTTAGTGGAAAACGTAGAAAATAACGAGGGGATTCGAAAAATATAAGTTGTTCGGGTTGCATGTAATTTTTCCGGCGACCACGGCGGTTTCCGGCGGCGATGACCGGCGGCCGACGGCGACGGTGGCGGTTTCCGGTGACCGGAAAAGTTTTCCGGTGGTGGTGGTGGAGCTAGAGAGAAAGTGTGTGTATTTTTGTGTTATAAAATGAAGAAAATAGAAGTAAATTCCATTTATATAGTTCCTTATTTTGAGCTTTTGGCAAAAATAGTCCTCCCCTCCTTTTATCTTTATATTTTTGACACACCATACTTTTATGTAAATAAAAACCGACAACCGTGACTCGGGCTTACACTTCCGAGACCATTTTTATTTCCATCACTTTTTTTTTTTTTAAACATTTAATAAAAATGTGTACACTTTTAAAACGCGAGTTTGGCTCGAACAAGGAACAAAGACGACACGGTTCGCAAAAATAATAATTTACGATCATAAAAATAATAACGAGACGCGTCGTAAATTTTTACGATGATCAAGACGGTTAACGGTCGCGCGGTCAAACGCTGACTCGCGAAACGTCAAAAATAAAAATTATCAAAGTTTCTCAAAATTATTCGTAATAAAATACGAAAATATTTATTTTCGACAAATAAAATTTAAAATGTCGATGCTCGTTCACGGAAACTCATAAAATAATATTAACGACGTCGAATACGCTATCGGCGTACGCGTCGCGAAACTCGGGTTGTTACATGTGTAGGTTATTCTGATGAGTTTTAAATCATCAAATGAATTATTAAACTTTGATATTATGTTTTAATACAATAAAATAGTAATACTTAGTTATTTTTTTTTACTGGAATGTATGTTTTGCTCAACTCAAGGATTGTAACTGACTGTAATATAACCTGTCTTTCACAATTTTCTTTTGCAGTTCGCTATCTTCGATGTTCTTTCTCCAGATTATAATATAGAGATTTATACTGAAATTACTAAAAAAGTGAGACAGATGGATGCGCAGACAAAATAAGCCTCAAAATTTTAAAAGGCGTAGCGAGAGGACTTAAACGAGAATGATCAGGAACGTTAAAAGTAATGTAGTACTTGAGGTTGAATATGCAATATATAATCAAATTAGCCATACTTGAAATGCTATTTTGGTATGTCTAAACTAATTTGCTTTTCGACTTCTTATTTTGTAGGAACGACCAGTTGGTGCACTTGCAAATTTGGCTACAAATGAAAAGTGTAGCATGAAAGTTGCAACTTTCAATAGATATTTGTGCTTTAGTAATGCTTGCTTGCAACTGCAAGCACGAGGGAGTCCAAGAGCATGTAACTTTGTTTGAAAAGTACATTTTAATGATGTGTTAGTGCCGTGACAATTGAAATCACTCATGACTTGCAATAGTTTCAATATATCTTCAATTTGTGATTACATCCTTATATCGTTTTCATGTTAGATATACAAATATTGACAATTTACATCTATTTATTTTCTAGGCTGCTCCTGCTGTATTTGCATCAGCTTTGCTGCGTGCAATCTTTTTTCTTGAACGCAACTGGATTAGTCTATGCAATGATTACAAAGACACAACATCAGCAAACATGAATGATTAAGCAGGATTGAACCCAATACTTTGTCGTCATGGGTAGTTTGGCACAAATTTTAACAGTTCGCGTTGGGTTGGATTGATCAAGCATTCTTTTTTTTACCTTCTCATAATTATTTATGAATAGATAGCGTATTAAAAATGAAAGTATGATAATAGGAAACTCATTATTGCAAGTTTTATGGGATTACAAGAATTTCAGTAATGCACGATGTACGCACATATTATATAAAAAATTACAATCTTGAAAAGTGTTGATGCTGGTTACAACTATGGTATTATTCTTATACTAGAAGGTTTGATTCATTTCCTTCCAAAGGTATACAACCTGACCCTTAGAGAAAGTGTAATAATTTAACTTGATCATGGTATTTTACATTGTTCATATGATCCGCAGGTGCAACAACTTATTGCAGAACTGAATAATATTAGCACATGATGTTGTTTATCAAGAAGGTGCATGGAAATGTACAGGTAGTTATGTCTCTTGATTGTTGCATAATCCAATCATAAAAATATTGGTATCTGAAGCATTCTTTTTCATATTCTATTTATGTTCAAGTTAATGTATTTTCTTAAGGTGAATGTGTATAGGTTGCTAAAAATGAAATTGAAAAGATGCTTATTCAAATGGTGGAAGCTGAGCTAGAGATTAAGAAAAAGAATGGAAAATATAAGAAGGAATTCGAAGGGAATCCTCACTTTTTTGGGTAAGTAATATGCTGATATGCTTTTTATGCCGATGAAGTTATATTATGAGGTTGAAAATTGGTCGGGTCGGTTTAGTCAAGCAATGGACCAAAATAGGCTTACGATATCCCGCCCATCGTGTTTACTTACAAAATAGGCTTATGATATACGATCTTGACATTAAAATGATGCTTCTCATGATACATTCTTTGTAGAATTAAAAAGGTAGCTCAGGTTGTGACTCAACGTCTCAAGGAGCAGCCTGTTATTGTAGCTCATAGTGAGAACACCTTTGATGGACCCTGTTATCCAACAAATTTGAGCTCGATAAGGTTATAAATTCAGTTTTTACGAAGTCTTTCAATTTTCAAACAATATAAATGTCCCGTAGATAGAATCGTTATTTGGTAATATATCAATGATTTTTTATTAATATAATGGCAACTTTGGTGGTGAGGTCATAGTTGGATTTGTCGTAAATTAGCAAAACGTTTTTGAAATTAAACATGTTTAAAAGGATCTAACATTGTGTATTTCGTAAGTTTCATTAATGTGTAAACTTAGTTTTTATGGTTAATCCTGTTTATATGGTGTTTGGGATTGCTTATTAGATGTTTTTAGTAGATAAGCAATTTTTGGTGTTTGGAGGAACACGTTGATATTTTTGAATAAAATAGGGCTTATGATAAGTATGATGAAACCTGTTTATTAGAGGATGATAAGCATTTAAAATTAATTACAATTCTAAAGCACCCCTTAATATACAAAGGAAATATCTGTAACTCGCTTAATATTTTCTTTGTTTATGATTTGTAGTTTACAGAAAGGGATAGTGACCAACTACTGAAAGCAGAGAGAACTGAGGAAACTTAAGTAACGATGAACTTATAGATTCATCAAAAGATATTGTGTTATTCACATCTTCACCTTCTTTCTTATATAAAGTTCTGGATAGGAACTATTAATATATATCCCCCTGCAATAACATATTCATTGATTGTACTTTGAAAAAACTTTATCGTAATTAATTAACCGTTACTTTAAAAGGGAATATATATTCGTGTTAGTTTTCACATCATGTACTCCTTTTTGTATACTTTGTAATGACAGATACTTTATTAAGTTTTATTTCCTCATATCAGATTACCATACATTTCTTTTTGTTTTTTATTCATTCTATATATATTTTACGATTTAAGTAATTGATTAACCGTTACTTTATTCATTCCTTGGATACTCACAAGGCAAGCCCGCCCATCGACGGGCTTTACAACTAGTATATATATACAAATATTTCAACACACATGGTCCCTTAGAATAAAACAATAAGATTTCATAAATGGTCACTTGGAATAAAATAATATGATTTTATCAATGGTACCTTAGAAACAAAACAATATGATTTCATCAATGGTCCCTTGGAATAAAACAATAAGATTTCACCAATGCTCCCTTAAAACAAAATATATATATATAACTCTCATAGTTGGTCTCTTTGGAACTGGCCCCATCACCACCCATTTAGGCCAATCGAATGGCTAGCTTTTTCTTTTTCTCTTACACACCTCCCATGAAGACCAATAAGACATGACCTCCCTACTCTACCAGTCAAAACACATGCATACTTACACTCTATCCTACCATTACTCATCCAAACTCATCATTTCACACACACACATTTTTCTTACTCTAAAAATATGTTCTCCCTCCTCCTCCTCTCTCTTGAAATGTCACCACCACACCACCATACAACCACCACCTTAAAAATTTACTTCCAAATATCTAAAACGTCATCATTTTGTGCTACAAACACATACAAACTCAAATCACTATCTACCTTCAAAAATCTTTCAAAGTTCACCATCAAGAAAGTAAATTACCTCAGTCCATAAGTCATCTTGATACTTTCTTAAAGATTTATAGGTAAGAACTTAGGTGCAAGACGACTTGTGTCTATCTTGCACCAAAAGACTCTTAAAAATTAAGTTTTGTTGCACTTTCTTTTGAGTTCATTTTGAGTAATATTCATATAAGTAACCTACTGAAAACATGAGTTATTTTGACACCCATGACTATATAATAATATGTTATGAACTTGGTTTGGTCATTTCTAAGATTGTATAAAGGATTAATCTTGAAAAGTCTAGTTAGAAAACCTAAATCTTGTCATTTTGAGCACTTTCTTTAAACATGTGTTTTATGGGTATTTTTAATACAGTACCTACTGATATTTTTACATAAATATGGTGTTAATATATGTCTAAAACGGTATTTGGAGTGGTCTTAGTCTTTTTTCGGATTTTGGGTAGATAAAAGTGCATGTGAAGGACTCCCAATTTCAAGACAGTTTAAAGAATATTTTTTATGTCAATTTGCAATAACCATAACTTAGTCATAAAATAAGCTTTTGATATTATTCTTGATTCTAAAATCAACAAATTTGAAATATGTTTCCAACCGTTATAATATCACCTACTGGAAATAAGGAAAAGTCATTTAAAACTCGTTTGTAAGACAAGTGTGCAAAATAGTAAGTTGTTCCAGTTTTGTTAGAGTGGATAGTTTTGAGTGTATCTCATTCATACCTCCATGTCATGAGCTAAAATTACATATGAAGTTATTTCATGATATTTTGAACATGTCATCAAAAACTTAGAACCCAGATTCGAATTTAAGACTCTCTAGTCATCGACACAAGTCAGCCTGTCCAGAACTAGGTCCTTTTCTTGACAAGACCATTTGAAAGGGGTAAAGACCTAGAAATTTATTATAAAACCATGTAAAGACTCATAAGAAATTATAATAAGATATATCATAAGGAAAAAAGTTTTAAACATAATTAACTTGATGAAATGCTACCCGTAATGTAACTTAAAATTTGGGACATATTTAAGGTTTTGCCTCAAAGTGAAAATGATATCTTATAAAGTAACTTGATAAATGACATAACAAATGAATATTTAGTGAGTCCGAGCATATCGTTAAGAGTCTAATAAGTATTATTACTTACTTAGGTCTCGGATAGAAGGGTACGCATTCGTTGGGTTGCTTACTTGTTTGTGATTTACCGGGAAATCATTGTTTTGCCATAACTTTTGAGGTGAGTTTCTCACATCCCCTTTTTTGTACATGTTTCAAATATTTTGGGGTGAAAAGCATGATGTGTCATATTGCTATGCTCTTATTTTTATGTACTAAACTTGAGCATACTTTATTTTATTAAACTCTATTTGAACTTATTGAATTGGTCCTGAACTTGTTGAGCTTTGAACGTATTGAACTTGATTTGAACTTGTTGAACTTGATATGTATGTGTTTGATGCTTGGAACCCGCCACTACTTTTAACTCATTTTCCCCTCGACGGGATTAAGACGTTAGTACTCGTGGATAGTGTTATTAGGATATTAGCCCCTCCTCACTCCTCGCACAAGGGTGCATAGTATTAAGTGTTTGTGCCACACTATACAACTAGAACTTAATTAGATGTTTGGAATGGTGTGACAAACTGTCAATTTCAGGTCGTTATTTTATTCTCGAGTAATAATTATAATTTTCATTTTTATGTTGAGATATGAACTCATGACTAACCGGGAGAATTAGGGCTTACACTTGTAATTTAAGTAACGTTTATGAAGAACCGGCGAATTCTATGTAAGGCATCGACGTTTATATTTCCAAAATGCCATAGAAATATTTTTATTGCATTCGTTTTTATTTTTCGTGTCTTGTACTATTTTTACGTTTTACGAAAAACGGCTACAAATCGTACCTTTTTAAATATCGGACTTTGTTAATACCCGTATTTACAAATTATGGGGAAAGTTATACAACTAACCCCACTTAAATCATACCCCATGTGGGGTGGCACAAAAGAGCCACATGGTTTAACAATGTGGCATTCAAACTCTTTCAAATTGCATGTTTTGCATGCATAACTTAGATAAAACCTATACTTCACCTCACAATGTCGATAAAAATTTCACACAAATCTCTTGCTTATCTCCTCCTTTCCATCCCACACACACACCACAAACACCCATTTTATAATTTTTTTGAAGATCAAAGATTAAGCACACTAGTGAATATGACTACCTAGTGTAACCCTTGCATTTTAGAGGTGATTTAAAGAGGTTTTCAAGGAAGATTATATACAAGTTAGGGCTGAGATTATACAAGTTTTTATAAAGTCTAATGGGTAAAGAAAATGATGGTCAAAATTTATTTTGGGTGAAGAGTAAACTTGGAGTAGAAGCTTTCATCAAGCCTTGTCTAGTTTTGATCATTTGATCATTTTCTACATATTTCTTGTGGTAAAAATCTCATGAGTCTTATTTATGTTTTCTTTTGATTTTCAAATGTATATGTACATGTATAATATTTGATGATCAAGCAATGAAAATGATAATGCATGTGTAGATCTAGGTTAATTATAGCTAAAATGGCCATTGAAACAAGTGAAATAATCATAGAAATTAGGAGTTGTAATGAACAGTAGGTTTGGTAATTTTCAATAGGGTTGAGGTTGGATTTGATTACATTAGGTTGTATAAAATTCTCTTATGAACACTTGGCAAATTGAATAATTTCTAGAAAGTAAATATTGAGTGAGATATGATCAAAATACTAAAACTAGTTGATTCTGACCTTGCTGTACATATGGCATAAAAGGTTACATTTACGGACTGAGTTGGTTAAAAAGTTAAAACGATGAGACCTAGATAAAATCATGTAGATTATGAATCGATTGGATAGTCAACCAACTCCTTATGGTTTGTAAATGACATCAAAAATGGTGAAAGTGAGATTTCAGTCCGAATTTGTAACTTGACTTTTATGTAGTAAATTGTTCATATGTATAAGTATACTTAAACTAAGTACAAAAATGGTTTTAGATCTGTAGAGTACACTTAAATATGAAACTAAGGATACCAATATATCAATTATACCATTTACGGATTATAAATTATGACTATTTACGTAAACATAAAAGTATACAAAATTTACTACTACCCGAACACTATACTATGTAAAGCGATTTCTATAACTAAAACCCGAGGTGGTGGGACCCACTTCTTGGGAGTTTTAAAATGCCAACATACTGATAATAAAAGTATCCCGACCTCGAGAACCCGAAATTTTATAACAAGAGTCATTTACAAGCTTAAATGAGCCATAAGGCCTTATTGGGCCACTAGGCCCAATGTAACAAATTGGACTCTATGGACTTAGCTTTAGGCCCAATCCAATTAGACCTAACTAATGGGCTAAGACCTGGTCTTTGAGTGATAATATCAACTTAATAACTTAATGGGCTTGCTTAATGGGCCTATTGGGCTTTTTGAGCTAATTTAGACAATACTAGTAAAATGGCTAATAATAAAAACGAGTTAAAAACCTAGAAAACTCTAAGTGTGAAATAAATATGTTGTAAGGGCATGATCATCATATAAACTACATGTATAGATTTACTTATTTAATTTATGAGTTTTCGTTAATTTTTATCGACTAGAAACCTAAGAACCGTTACAATTTGTATAGGTCTTGTTGATTGACGCGCCTACTTCTGAAGTTTTTATTCATCGATATTCTCATCCGACATCACTAAGTGAGTTCATAGTCTCGCATTTTTACACTTTAATTGTTTTATAAACCCGCGAGGGAGATAACATGCTTGTTTTTAAAATAGAACACAAGGGAGATTGTATGCTAGTTGCCTCGATTATTATTATAAGTTAGCTTAACTCGCTAGATAAAAGACCCGCGGAAATCATGAATTGTTAACTACTGGGAAATGGTAGACGCTTATACATGAAATAGTACTATTTGGAGGCTTCCACCTCCAATCCGTGACGACTGGCTATCGTCAAGTGTCGGGAATATGACACAACGGATGCGTTGTATAGAGAATAATATGCACTCATAGCGAGGGTGTATAGTAGGCATACCTTGTTGGGAACCCCAACATAATTAGATGGTAACGTTCAATGTCATGAGACTTATAAATAATCCCCCGATATAACTTTATTTGGCCACATCGTTATATCCCGATGAATATTGAGAAATGATACTTGTGTTCGGAAATTTTATCGTTTATATATATAAACTCTATAGATTCACTCAACATTATTGTTGACGTTTTAGCATGTTTTATCTCAGGTCCTTGAAGGTAATTCGGCGATGGAGATTTTGGTTGTCGCTTATGGAAGCCTAAATGTTTTGAAGGCCCATTAAATAAAAGTCATTCGAAGATGATTTGCAAAAATGTTGTATGAATTATGTAACAATTTAGGACCTATGATGTAACTTTTATTTCGAATGAATGTATTTAAAAATGTCTCTTTTCGAGTCGTTTTCTATGCTTGAGTTGTTATATTATGACGTAGCACCCCAAATGACCCTTCCGTTGAGATATATAAAAATGGGGGTGTTACAGCTTTTCTCACAACTGTAGCCTCTTCAAGGTTCTCTTCAACCAACAATCAACTTAGAACTTCCTATAATTCGACAAACCAGGCCACTATTTATGACGACAGGGTTACTGTGCAACAAGTTCAAAGGAGGAAAGGACAAAATTATGCTGGTAATAGCTATAAGGGTAATGCTACTAGTTCTAGGGGAAATAATGTAGGAGGGCAGGCAAGGGTGGTTAAATGTTATAATTGTCAAGGTGAAGGTCACATAGCTAGGCAATGCACTCAGCCGAAGAGGCCTAGAAATGCTGCATGGTTTAAGGAAAAGGCAATGTTTGCTGAAGCACAGGAAGCTAGAAAAATTTTGGATGAAGAAAAACTAGCATTTCTTGCAGATCTAGGCATTCCAGACAGTAAAGCTGCTCAGACAACCATTCCAAACACTATTGCTTTCTAGATTGAGAATCTTGATGCTTATGATTCTGACTGTGATGATGTCTGTAATGCTAAGGCGGTTTTGATGGCTAATCTTTCTAATTATGGTTCAGACGTTATCTCAGAGCTACCTCATCATGAACCTTATCATACTGATATGGATAATGAAAGTGTGCATACAATGCAGAGTTTTGAACAAACACCAGTTGTTGATTTTACAGATAATGAGATAACAAGTGATAGCAATATCATTCCGTACTCTCAATATTTGCAAGAAACACTACATGTAGCTGTTCTAGATACTAATCTGTATGCACAACAAGATTCAATGATTTTATCTGTGATTGAATAAATGTCAGAACAAATGATTAATGATGTAAATAATTGGGAAATAGCTAATCAGGAAAAGAATAACGAATCCTTAACCGCTGAGCTTGAGAGATATAAAGAACGCGCCAAAACTTTTAACAACGTCTTAATATTGATTTAAGCACACGTGAAAAAATTATTGATTCTCAAATGGATGATATGATTAAGGAAAATCTTGCACTTAAACAACAAATTGACTCACTTGAACAAAATCTTTCCAATAAAATCAAAGAAAATGAATCTTTATTGCAAACATTCATTGTTTTCAAAAATGAATCCAAAGAAAAGGAAAGTAAATATATGGATAAAGAAACTGATTTGGAAAAGAAGATTAAGGAACTGGATAATATTGTTTACAAAGTAGGTTAATCTGCTCAAACAGTGCACATGTTAACAAAGCCACAAGTTTTTTATGATGACACTCACAAACAAGCTCTTGGTTATCAAATCTATTTATCTCAAGAAAGCTCAGCGGATTAAGCCGACCTTGTATGATGGTAGTGTTATATCTAGTCAACATGTTGCTTGTCCTGTGATTGATGATGAAGATACATTGATTTTAGAAGAAGTAAGTCGATCAAAAATGCTTTAAAAACAAAACGACCCAATGTCAAAAGAAAAGAAAGTTAATACAACTCCAATTAATTATGTTGAGTTAAATCGATTATCTAAAGATTTTGGTAAACGTTTTGTTCCACAACAAGAATTGTCTGATGAACAAGCTTTCTGGTTACAAATTTCACACCCAAATACTGACCAATCTGCTTCGTCACCTGTCAAAATTGAGGCTCCTAAGGAACTTCCTAAGGTAAGCCTGGTTAATACAAGTCTTTAAAAGCTTAACTACCATCTTAGCCAATTTAACACTGTGATGAAAAAGTGGATTACACCCGATGCCATAACAGAAGGGAAATGGGGGGTTGAACACACTAAAGCTGTTTTTCTAAAATAAATAATTCCATTTTTAAAGACCTTAAAAGACATATTTAATGTTTTTGATAAAGATATTTAAAATGAGGTAACGGAAGTACAAAAAGTTTTTAACCAGTTGGAAGCTGTTGTTCAACAGTATTTTATAGACAAACAGTGTTTTGAAATTCATAAGAAAGAACTTTTTCTTGAAAATGATCGACTCTTATAAAAAATCATGTCTCAAGATGTTATGATATGTGTGATGAATTCTACTACTGTTTTTGATGATGTACATTTGTAAATGCAAAGTATAGAATCTTGTGTGAAGTATTTGGATCTTGATGCTGAGCTTTTGATAAAACAAAATGTGTATAATGATCTTTCAAAAAGTTATTCACAACTTGAAAAACATTGCATTTCTCTTGAGTTAACGATGCAACTCAATCAAGAAAATGCTGAGCTTTCAAATCATTATTTCCAAAATATTCTAGAATTTCAAGAGCATTTTGATTATTACTTAATGAATCAAGAGAAATGCAATGTTTTTCTTGATTTGGGTAAACTAAATGCAAAGGCCGATATTGGTATTTTTGTTGGTTACAAGCCTGCAAAGAAAGCTTTTAGAATCTATAACAAGAGAACCCGGAAAATTTTGGAAACTATTCATGTGACGTTCGATGAGCTGACAACAATGGCTTCTGAACAATTCGGTTCAGGACCCGGGCTTCAAGTAATGACTCCTGCAACATCCAGTTCAGGACTCGTTCCAAACCATATTCCTCAACAACCTTGTAATCCATCAAATAGAGATGATTGGGATCGTTTGTTCCAACCTATGTTCGATGAATACTTCAATCCTCTAACCATTGCTGTTTCTCCAATTCCAGTAGCTGCTACACCAAGAGCTGTTGACATAGTTGATTCACCCGTGTCTACGTCCATTGACCAAGATGCACCATCAACAAGTATTCCATCAACACAAGAACAATATCATTCTCCAATTATTTCTCAAGGTGTTGAAGAATCACCAAAAACACCATAATTTCATGATGATCCTCTTTACGAATCTCTTCATGAAAACTCGACTTCTCAAGGACCGTCATCTAATGTGAGACCATCCCACACTCCATTTGAACTTATTGGTAGATGGACTAAAGATCATCTAATAGCAAATGTGATCAGTGATCCTTCTCGCTCTGTCTCCACGAGAAAGCAACTAAAAACTGATGCCATGTGGTGTTATTTTAATGCCTTCCTAACTTCTATAAAACCAAAGAACTTCAAACAAGCAATGACCAAAACATCATGGATCGATGCAATACAAGAAGAAATTCATGAATTTGAAATACTACAAGTTTGGGAATTGGCAACGTGTCCAGATAAAGTCATGTTGATCAAACTAAAATGGATTTACAAGGTCAAGATAGATAAATTTGGAGGGCTACTAAAGAATAAGGCTAGATTAGTTATTCAGGGATTTAGGCAAGAGGAGGGAATCGATTTCAAAGAATTATTTGCACCGGTTGCAAGAATAGAGGCCATCCGTATCTTCGTAGCTAATGCAGCCAAGACGAATATGACGATCTTCCAAATGGACGTGGTATGTGTTTAATTACACACACCTTTTACCTTTAAAAACAAGTTAAAATAACCAAAAACGGACTTAAAATGCCAAATATATGCTTGTTTTGCTAATTGTGTTGTGCAGGAACGGATATCTAAGAAAAGGACGAAAAACGAAGCCAAAACGACAAAACCGGACACGGAATGGAAAAGCGTGGAAAAGACAAAGTCAAGACAAAGCCCAAGTGTGAAAAAGTCAACCAAAGTCAACCCCGACAAATCCAAAGTCAAAAAGTGAAGAAAAATAAGTTTAGGGGCCAAAATTGCCAAGTCCCTAACTTATTTAATGAAGAATATAAAGAAAATGCTTGTGAGGGACTCATGCTGCCATTTTCCCAAAGTATTAACCACAAGGGTCATTCCTGCCAACACTCCAAAGCTATAACTCACAAGGACCATGAATGAAATAACCTTTATAACATTGGGGGACCTTTTCTGTCAAATCCCCAAACGTTTATAAACACATGGACTAAAATTGCAATGACATCTATAACCATGAGGGACCAATTGTGACAAACCCCCAAACCCTCACCCCGTTTTTGAAGTACTGTACATCTTCCACAACCTTTCCCGCCAAGCTCATAAACCCCACATCCTGTCACTTTCAGCTTCGTTGACCTCCCCACAACATTCCAAACCCATCACAATAACAAACCCCACCCCCCACATGGTCCTTGTCCACGGTGGCAATCCAAAAACCCTCAATTCGATCAAAGGTTGAGATCACTTTGAGTGGGCAGCACTCAAAACCAAGGGCCAGGATTGATTCTTGTGTTTACACACTCACAACAAGCACAAAGAGCTGTTTATGTCTCTACAAAGAAGCACACAAGTGAAGAGAGAAAAAAGAGACCAAAAAGTCCAAACCCTAGCTCGTTTCTATATAAGCTTTTGTAAGCCCTTGAGGCAAGGAGTTAGTTTTTAGAGTGTAGTTTTTAGCTCAGTTTAGTTTTTAACTTAATTTACTTTGATGTACTTGTACTCTTTTTTTAATGAAAATTCAGTTTGCCTTTCACATTGTGTTCTAAGTTACTTGTACTTCTTTGAAAATCATATAAGCTCTTAATATAAGCCATCTTTAACCTGTTTTTAAACCTTTATACAAAAATTTAAGAAAAATTCAAAAGGAAAAAAAAGTTACTGTGTGATTAAGCTAAGGATGAATGAGCAAACTTGGATGGCTCATTGGGTTGTTTAGTATAGCTTATTTATAAGCTAAGGGGTAGGATTAGAGCTTATTTAGGTTTCACATAATCCTGTTTTGAGCAAGGATCAAGGTATACTCCTTTTTAAATTTTTGCTTAAAAGTTACTGTAGCATTGCTTATTTTTCAGCTTATTTATGTCTTTTTGTGCTTAGTTGTGTTTAGTTATGCTTATAAATGCCTCTTAGTTGCTCTAGTTTCATTTACTTACCATTTGCTTAAAACTGCCTTAAATTGCTTGTGACTGCTTATTTGCTTATTTGCTTAGTTAAGTGCTTATTTGCTTTGTATTTTTGCTTTTTATTACTTAGTATTGTCTACTTAATATTTGTCCTTAAAATTCTTAGCTTAAATCTGTCCCTAATAGTCTTAAAATCCTAGTTTAGAAATCTAAAGGGGTGTTTGGTACAAGCCCAAAATGGGTCAAAATTATAAGGTAATGGGTCGTGGTCATGTGGCTAACTTTGATTAACTTGATTAAACCCTTGTGAGTTATGTTTGCCAAGTTTTTAAGTTCAAAAAGTTGTTTTTCAAGTTTTCCCATTGTTTACCTAGGTCTGCTAGTTTTAAGAAAGGGCCAAAGTGCTTATTTGCTTAAGTTCTTGTAAACCTAAGTTGTAGTGCTATTTTGGTGTCATTTGTGTATGCAAAACCAACTAACCAAAGCCTTAGGAGTTCCTTGTGTTTTGTACAAATTCTGTCAACATTTTTTTTTAAAGTTTTTCAAAAGCCAAATTGCCTATTTCTTTTTGCAAAAATCAACAGCTTTAAAATGTTTTTAGAAGCTTAAAATTTGAGCATAAGCTCTTAATAAGCCTCTTTTAATCTGTTTAACATTTATTTTTCATTTTGAGCTTATTTGACAGCTTATTTTTAGCTGTCAAATTAAGCCCTCTTACTAGTTCATTTCCCCTGGTGCTAGACACCCTTTTTCAAGCCCACTTTTTTAGCTTATTTGGCCTTAAGCCCTTAGTTCTTTTTAGCTTTTTAGACTGCCCTTAGGTCCATTGATAAGCCCTAGTAGCCTTAAGCCTTATTTCCCCCCTAGAGTGCTTAATCCTAAGCACAAAAGTGGCCATTTGATTTTTTTAAGCATAGTATAGGAGACAGCTTATTCTTGTTCCAGCTTATTTAGTGCTTTTTAATTGCTATCTTAGTGTTCTTACTTGCTTATTAGGATTATTGGTGGCCTGTGTTTGCTTATTACTTACTTTCTTTGCTTATTATGTGCTAAAAGTCCATATCAAAAAGCCACATTAAGTCTTTAAGCTTAGTTAAGCTTCCTGTCTATTTTAGCCTTTTCCAGCTTATTTAGTTGTTAGAATTTAGTTCATAAGTGCTTATTTAGGTAGTGTTAGATAATTCCTTTAAGCTTATTTGTTAAAATGTTAGCTTAATAGTCCAAAAAGTCACCAAGCCATAAGCCATTTAAACTTTAAACTCAATATAAGCAAACTGTCAAACAAAAAGCCTTTTTTAGCTTATTTTTATAACACTCTTACCGCTGTGCCCTTGGGTCTTTTCTGTTAGACCCTTGGGCACTTGGGTATATAAGGGTGTTTTGCCCATATTAGCTATAAGCTCGTTTGAGCTTATTTTTGGCTTATTTATAAGCCGAATTTCGGGCTTCTTATTTTTCTTAGGTAGGATTTAGGGTCACCCGGGGTTCAACCCTCATGTACACCTCTTTTATATACAAACCTCTTAACACAGTGCCTTGGGTCTTTTCTGTGAAGACTCCTTTGCGGCACTTGGATTCCTTTAAGGGTGTTTTATCCGTTTGGCTGTATAAGCTCTTTTGAGTCTTATGTTGAGGTTATTGATACGCTGAATATCGGGTTTTTTGTCTTTATTTTTATAGGTTGTTGTAAGGGTAATAGTAATTTTACTAATTTTTTATAATTTTTAAAAATATAGTTTAGTAGTTTTTCTATAATTTAATTCGTTTAAAAAAAAAAAAAGTTTTAAAATTCATAAAAAAATACAAAAATTATCAAAAAAAAATATTTTCTTTTTTAGGAAATATTTATTAGTCATATTTACGTAACCTAGGAAAAATAGAATGAAAAATGTCTTATGGTTAATTTTGTCAAACTTTTGAATTTTTAATGAAACGTTGTCTCGGTTCAGGTTCTGTCTTGACTCGTTTTTTGGATCAAACGATATTGTGTCCGGTTTTTTCAGTCTAGTTTTTGTTGTTTAAACTTCGTTATTTGTCCATTGTAGATCTATTTTAGCTTTTAAAATTTGTTCTAGGATTTAAATTACAAAATTTAGGTTTTTGACCCTCGTTTTCGTTTTGCTCCGTATTATGGATTTAAGTTATTTAGCTTTCAATCTTTAGGGTTTTTTCTCAGATTGTTTTTGTTGTTATTGATTAATTTCGCTTTCTACTCTCCCAATCATTTATCTTCATTAAAAACTCCAATTTTAGACTGTAGTCGATATTTAAAAGTAATTTTAAAAACCAAAAATATAAAAACATAGTCTTTAATTATAATAAATATACCTAATTGGTAAAATACAATAATATTCTATTCTCCATTGATGGTAATTATCATAATAATTTCGTGGTGGACCTTGTTGGATCCCAACTCGAACAACAATATTAAAAACTTTCCTTATTATAACTTTCTAGTACTGTTCACTTTCCACTCTCAACCCCACAACTACCCACCCGGCAGCCGCGGCCCCCCCCCTACCTCCCCCCGTGGGTAGTTTCCCCCTCCAGGAACTACGACACACCTATCCAACTCCCATCCCCCATAACCCTTCCCCTACCGTCGGGGACTTCAATCTCCCCCCCCGCGCCTCCTCCCCCAATCATTTAAATTCAAGAAAAACTGTAATACACGAAACAACAGAAAAACAACACCCACAACCACCTAAAACCCAACCTTTCAACCCTATGAATCGCCCCTCACTTGTGCGTTGTTCTTTTCGAAGAGTTACCTGAAGAAACTTGTCGATTATTTAGGTTTAAGTTGTCTTTTCGTTGTCCGTGATTTCCTGTTATTAAAATATATTGTGAATTTACTTTTGATAAAACCAATGGAACAAAACAAATTAGTGTAATTTTTCTTTTCTTAGTGTATGCCACACTCTTTCCTGATTCGATCTTCATATTCACAACACCAGCGGCCCCACCACCTGTTGTGGAACATTTAATCTCGAAGAACAATTGAAAACCCAGATCCATAGGCTAATGTATGATATCTGTGTGTATGGGTTCCGAGGATGCCATCGGTGGGCCGAAATCACCAGCGGACAACTTTTGAGTTAAGCACGGATCTGCTGAACCTCGTTCAAAACAAGCAAATTCTTTGGTCATGACATAGAAGATCCTCATGCCCACATCCGAAGTATTTCAACAAGATCACTTGTTCGATGAAGTTCCCGAAAGTCCCGAGACGTCATACAAGCTAATGCTTTTCTATGTTTCCCTCAACGAGGGCAGCCCAGGATTTGCTTTGAAAAGAACCCCCTCGATCGAGTCAAAATGGGATGATCTTGTTTCAAATTCATCAAACAAATTTTTCCCTACGTACTTAAAAAACAACCAATTCTTCGAAATGAATCACGAGATTTACAAAGATTTGTTGAGACGTTTTTGATGAAGCATGGGACGATTTAACGATCTTCTCCCTAATCGGGGGATGTCCACATTACGGGTATTTTCGAATTGCATCAACTCGATACTTCTATAATGCCTCATGGAAACTCTAACGATCAAGATTCGTTTAAATTCCGCCTGCGGGTGGTAACTTTTTTGGATAAAATGCCTCGTGATTGCTAGGAATCATTGATAGCAAATCCTAAGTTCGTTAATTCACGTAACAAACCAGTTGTTGCCAAACGTGAGTACGAGCACTTCACCCCGGGAAATCTCTTCGATGTTGCTGAGTTGAAAGAATATGGTGAAAGACTTTACTTCTTGATAAGAAAAATCAATCTCCCGCTCTACTCCGGTCAAAGCGGTTGAGAATGTTCTGTTGGATTCGTTACTTGCGGTGATGGTGCTCATTCTGTACCAATAACTTGACCGACCACCGCACTGGAAATGTCTATCGAGCTTATTATTCAAGAATATTGTCTCACAAGCTAGCACGCAACCTAATACAACCAAGGAAACACCGGTTATCGCAGCCTCCGATTTCAAATCAATATTCGACCTCCGGTTTTCCCTCCCGTCAAAACAAATCATATGTACAAAATCAAGGAGAACAATCAGAATCGTTACAACGCCAAAACGAAGGAATTTGAATATAAAGCCCAGCTTACCAAACCCCTGTTCATCAGGTCAAATCTATTACCTCAGGTTGTTCAACCTCCCTGCTTATCAAAGCTCCTGCCTTATCAAGATCCAGTCGTGTATATCAAGTGTGTATCGAAGGAAGATTTCCAAGCTTACATAAAGGCTAATGATGCTGTAATGAGGAACAAGCGAACTCAAGGGTCAAAACATGCAGAATCAAATTAACCAATCTCACGGACATTGCTTTCAAATTTGTCACTACATACCGCCTTACTTCGGGAACTCTCTAGGTGTTAACAATGTTACATAACCGAAGGAGGATTTAGAAGAGGTATTACCACTCGAAGTGGTGTAGCTTACAAAGGGACCCACTTATTCATACTACTGCCCTCTCCTAAGAGTTGCTAGAACGTGAACTCGAGGTCACAAAGGACACTATGCATCCTCTAATAACGGATGCACCGAAGACGTCAACTTCCTGGTTGTCTGTTGTCCATATGATATCAGATCTCGAGCCCGTAAATGCTCCCCGTTAGTGATTCAAGGGCCTACCAAAAAGCATCAATTCCTTTTCCTTCAAGAAAGAAATGATGATGAAAAGATACGTCGCGGTGAAAAAGCTAACGGACCAAATTGAGAAAATTCTACGGAAATCTTTTCGAGATTGAGTTTCGAAAATTAGCTTTACGGAGGCCTGATGCTTATGCCAAAATTCGCTCGTCTCTAAAAACCGTAATCGAAAAACAAAGAAAAGTTGAGTGAAATGGCTAGAACCCCATTGAATGAGAATTGCTCAGCAGTCATCCTAAACAAGTTACCGAAAAAACTTGGAGACCCTGGCCGATTTCTTATTACCATAGGAATTCTCGGGATTAATACAGCAAATGCCTTGGCCGAATCTTCGTGCAAGCATTAATTTATGCCATATGCCGTATGGAAGAATCTCACTCGAACTAACCCGACTTGCATGACGCTTGAGCTAGCGGACCGATCAATCTCTAAACCAATCGGTATCGCTGAAGACGTCTATGTAACAGTGGGAAAGTTCCAATTTCCTGCAGATTTTTGTGGTCCGTCGATTTATGATGCCAGACACGAGTTCCCTAATTCTCAGGAGGAGTTTCTTAAAAAGACAAGTTTTTCTGCATTAATAGGATGTATACGAAGGTGAAATAACCCTTCGTGTTGGCAGAGAGGCCAGTCAGTTTAATCGGACCAAAATCTTCGAGATACAGGCTATTACAATCATATGACGGCCAACCGAATAATGACGTCATTGATATGCTTGTGAGATACTCTCAAGAGTTCTTGGTTTATCATATGTTGTTGAGTGTCATCCACTTCATTACTAAGATAAATCGTCTCTACTGGTCTCCTACTTTAAATCTATTTGAGGGAAGTGATTTTCTCCTTTTCGAAGATCAGCGTGTGTGTCTTTCATCCATTACCCCCCTGCACGCTTGTCCGCTCGGCTCGCCCCCCCGCCCTCCCCCCAAATTCACCGGAATAGTTGATCCAACGCTTATTATGACCGTGTGATGGGGACATTCTTCTCCTCGAGAGCAATTCCTTTAATTGTGGATCCTCTCACCTACCACCTCCACAATCAAGGAAATTATTTTTCGGAAACTCGATAAAGACTTAAAATTTGCTGAAGCAAATTTTCTTCAGGTAATGAGCCCCCTGAGGTTGAAACACTTAAGGACTTGCCACCTCATTTTAGAATATGCATTTTGAAGGGTAACGGACAAGTTGCCCTGTCATACTTGCAAAAGATTTTAAAGAATGAGGGGAAAAGGCAGCTCTAATCGAGGTTTCTAAAGTCCACAATAGCGAGCCTCGCTTGTGAAACTTTCTTGATATCAAGGGTTATCAAACCCATGTGTTTGTACCCAACAAAAATCTCATGGTAGTGGATACGAACGACAAGTTCAGCATTCAAAGGCGGGTAAATCTCGAAAATCCTGTGACGTCATCAAGAAAGAGTTGAGAAAAGACTTCTTGACGCCGGATTAATTTAATCCGATCTCTGAACAGTCCATGGTAAGCCGATGACTATTGAGTATCCGAAAAGGTGTTGGCGTTGACCGTCGTCAAAAATGATGAAAATGATCTTATACCAACTCGGATTGGTCACAAGGTGTGAGAGTGTGCATCGACTATGAAAGTTGAATTGAGCCTACCCGAAGGTACCACTTTCACTTCCCTTATGACCAAAAAATGCTCGAAAGACTCTGTGCTGGGAGGAGACCTATTCTATTATTTCTCCGATGTTCTTGGGTTATTTCAGATGCCCAGTAGACCCGAGGACAAGAAAAAAAAGACAACCTTTACTTGCCCATACGGAACATTTGCCTATCGCCGCATGCCTTTTGGCTATGCAATGCACACCCGACACGTCTCCAACGATGTATGATGCAATCTTCCATGACATGATCGAAAAAACGATGGAAGTGTTTATGGATGACTTTTCAGTCTTCGGGGATTCTTTCTCTACATGCTCTTATCTCAATATGTGACAAAATGTTCAAACGTTGAGAAGACACCAATTTGGTCCTAGAGATAAAGCCATTTCATGGTAAAAGAAGGGCATTTGTTTTGGACACAAATGTTCTCCAAGTGGGAATTAGGTCGACCGTGCTAACGTTTTACAGTTATCGCCAAGCTCCCTCACCCGACTACTGTGTGAAAGGTGTCCGAAGTTTTCTTGGGCATGCCGGTTTTTACCGACGTTTCATACAAGACTTCTCAAAAATTATTCCCGCCAATGACTCTCTCGTGCTTGAAAAAGGAGACTCCATTTCTCTTCTCAAAAGAGTGTATAATAATCCTTTAATACACTTAAAGAAAATTGACTGAATGGCTCCGATTTGATTGCTCTCGACTGGGACTTGCCCTCTCGAATCTCCTTTGCAATTGGTGGCAAGTCCTTTAGGCAAAAAAAGAACAAGCATTTCCAAACAATTCACTATGCCATAGCAAAACCATAACTGAAGCTCATGCACTACTACACTTCGACCGAAAAGAATTACTTTGCGTAGTGTCGCTTTTGAGACAATATTTCGGTCATATCTTGTTTTGTCCAGAGCATAGTGTTTATACCGACCATTTGCTATAAGTATCTCTCGCTAAAAAGGATGATAAGTCAAGACTGATGCGGGGATCCTTTTGCTCCAAGAATTCGATGTTTGTCATCGAAGACAAAAAAAAGGCTCGACACGCTCTCTCTCGCTGGCAGTCCGATTATCTTGCCAGACTTGGAACCCTCATCAAGATAAACTCGGAAAACAAGGAAATCACGGAGGAAACATTTCTCTCGAACTCTTGGATCGGTTGCTCTTCGTGTTGATAGTACCCCATGTTTGCAGATTTCGTCAAACTACCATGCGGGCGGATATTTCTATTGTCAAGGGAAGTCATCCCAACAGAAAAAACTTAATAGTGTTTCAAAGATGTCAAACACGACTTATGGGATGCTCACACGTCTATGTTCAAAAATCTGTGGGGATCTAAAATGATGTGTGCACGGTCCAACGAAGCTCTCGACATTCTCGAAGCTTGCCACAATGGACCCACCGGGGGACATCACGGTGCCAAAATCTACGCCAAAAAGGTATTTGGTGGCGGATTCTTTTGGCCTTCATATTTAATAGGATGCCACGAGTTGGTTAAAAATGCGACTCTGTTGCCAACGACAGGGAAAAAAATTTAACAACGGGATGAGATGGCCTCCAAAAATATCATCCACGTTTGTGAAAATTCTTTGACATTTTTTTTTTGGACGGGCATGACTTCTGTGGGACGCTTCGTTTCCCATCTTCTAGAGCAACCAATTAACAAACTCGTGTGTTGACTATTTGTTAAATGGCGCGCGAGCTCTCGCAAAGGGACCACCAACGTTATGTGCCCCAAGTAGTGTGAATATTTCTTAAACTTCTCTTGTTGCCAGAATTGGTGCTCCCTTCGTGCCATCATTCAGTGATAGTGGAACATTTTTTGCAATGACAGTTTGCAAAGGTCATGTTATAAATATGGAGTAACTCATCGCCTCTCACAAACGCTTTCACCCCCCAGACAATGGGGGCAGGTTTTTAAAGTACTGAATCGTGGGTTTAAAGATTCTTGAAAGGACAGTGGAGAAAATCATGCTTCTTGGTCAGACCAAAGGATACGCTCTCTGGGCCTTCCGTACAAGACGTACAAAAACACCATCGGGGGTGCATTCGTACAAGCTATGGATATGGAAAAGGCATGTCATCTGCCGATTGAATTGAACACAAAAGCTTACTGGGCCCTTAAACTGCACAACTTTGATCTCAAAAACCGCGGTTTGTGATCAACGCAGCAAATTTCAACTCATTGAATTTTAAGTGAACTGTGTGATCAAGCCTGTGAAAATTCTTTGATTTTACAAAGAAAAAACTAAGAGGATTCATGACGCAAAGATTCAAAAACGCGTTTCAACATCGGTGAATGTCAAGTGTGTCCTCTTTAAACTCAAGATGTGAAAATTTTCTCCGGCAAGTGTTGAAGTCCCGCTGTGGTCAGGACCATTTACCTTGTTTAATGTTTTGGTCGTATTATTGGGCACCGTTGAGTGTATCCAAAGACTCTGGGGCCAACTTCAAGTAAATGGTCATCGTCTCAAGCCACTATTTGGAGGTGATATTCCTGCTATGGATATCCCGAACTCCAAATCATTCCCTAAAGGACAAATAATTCAGGGAATAGGGGTCATGCTTAGTGGACCCTAAACAGCGTTCATGGGAGGCAACCCCATGCTGTATCTAGTTTATAAGTTGAGTTAGTAGTATGCTAAATTAGTAAATGAATAACGTGTTTAGTTGTTGTGAGGGGCTTTGCCTCTTCCTTTTCATTTTTTGTGTTTTGTGCTGTATGTGTCCAGGATGTCTGGATTTGTGAAAGCCTCTCGTCTGCCTCGCTGGTATTTGTCCCTTTCGATCACAAGAGCTTCACAATCCTCAGTTTATTTGGGAATCCCGACCTATCCTAATCTTAGTCGACATCGTTTATGCTTTAAGTCATACTTCATAAATACGGCTTAGGATTTACCGTAGGAAACCCTTCGTTAAAACAATAAGACAATGTTTTATTATAGTAATGGGGGGATCTTCGATTTGATTGTGCCTGTAGCCGTTGTTATCACGTAATCCCATTTTTACCACCAAAATTTTAAAAAAAAATGAAAAATTTTAAAAATTTTCAAAAATAAAATAAGTGTTTTGTCATAATTTTAACTTTCCTGCTGGGTAGAATAAGAGTAAATTTTGACTCGATCGAGCGTGTTGAGCTCTAGCTTGTTCCTTAACTTTTAGACTAAGCGTTCGCGAATATTCACGAAGAATGAAAAATGATAGTGTTAAGTATGAGCTGGATGCTAAACAAGGATTATTTGGAAATCTTAAGAGCTCATGTGTGTAATTTGTCGCTTTTTCTCCCATAAGCTCTTAACCTGATTAATATACGTGCTACTTTTGGAAATTAAACTTAAATCAATAATTTTTATGTTAGTTTTTAGATTCCATCTCTTTCCAGCATTGCGTTAACCCTCTCCATTCCCCCCGTCCTCTTCACCTTGAATTTTTCAACTAAAAGCTTGTGTTCCAATATATATATAAAAAAATGATGATGAAAAATGCAAAAAAATATAATAAATATAAACTGTGGGTTGATAAAAGTTTGCTGTATCTTGCCGGCTCACAACCGATGTTACAGCCTTCTAAAGAAAGCCCATAGTAAGAATAAAAATCTGAGACTGATAAAAGTTTGCTGTATCTTGCCGGCTCACAACCGATGTTGCAGCCTTCTAAAAGGTCGAGGGTTACAATTGCATAAATGTTTAATGTTAAGTGTGAATTAATAAATAGATCTCTTTTTGTTAAATTCAAATATGCTTTTGAACTTTGACTATTCTATTTTCTAAGCTATGTGCATACGGAAAACCTGAGAGTTTTTGAAACCTAAGGTCCGTGAGTCCCGATACTAGTCTCTGTGGGGTGTCAAAAGCCTGGTCACTTAACCGCAAGGTTGGGATGTGCCGAGACGAAAGTCGCTACATGGGATGATCTCGCCTTCAAACTCATTATTCTCGGGTGGAACGTGAAGCATAGAAATTTGCAAAACATTGATCCAAAGTTGAAATTCAAAATAGCACATACACGTAAGATATAATAATTGTCGGGAGTAAAAAGTTTACAAGTTGCAAATATGAGTAGTGTTAGCGTCTTAACTCATAATTGACGGTGATTTCGTTTTAAGCTTGGTTTGGAATGAGTGAAAAGTCGTGTATTTTGGGGAACGATGAATTTATCCTTTTTGGGGCATTCTCGGATTCGAAATGCATCTTGTACGATTTGATCCCTTAACGTTATTAAGATAACGAAAGACAAAAACATTTCTAGTTAGTTGTTTAATGAAAAATGAAAAATACAAAAAGATGTGTAGGAATAAGTGTATATATAAAAATGGTAAAGACGGGGATTTTCAAAACTTATAAGTCTTTAACTCCCTTGATGAACGCTTAGCTACTTTTCGAGGTTATACTACGTTCGAGGGTGATTGAGATTATTGTGTGTTTTTCCAAAATGCTTACTTTCATAGCATTGCGTTGGAGGGACATGACATATACTCTTAGTATGGGGGGTTTTGGTATGTGTTTAATTTGACACACCATTACTTTTAAAAACAAGTTAAAATAACAAAAAATGGACTTAAAATGCCAAATATATGCTTGTTTTGCTAATTGTGTTGTGCAGGAACGAATATCTAAGAAAAGGACGAAAAACGAAGCCAAAACGACAAAACCGGGACACGGAATGAAAAGCGTAGAAATACGACAAAGTGTCAACAAGACAAAGCCGAAGTCTGAAAACGTCAAACCAAAGTCAACCCCGACAAATCCAAAGTCAAAAAGTAAAGAAAAATAAGTATAGGGGCCAAAATTGCCAAGTCCCTAACTTATTTAATGAAGGAAAAGAAGAAAATACTTGCAAGGGCTTAAACTGCCATTTCACCAAAGAGATACCACAAGGGTTATTTCTGCCAACCCTCCAAAGATGTAATTCACAAGGACTACACTTGCAACACCCTATATAACACTTGGGGGGTGTTTCTGCCAAGTTTCTAAACTTTAACAACCACAAGGACGAAACTAGAAATAACCTTATAATCCTTGAGGGGCTTTTATTGCCAATCTCCCAAACTTCACCCCTGGTTTTTGAAACACTGTATATCTTCATCACTCATTTCCCGCCAAACTTATAAAACCCCAAACCTGTCCCTTTCCACCTCGTTGACCTCCCCATGTCCCTCCAAACCCATCACTCTCCCTCACCCCACACCCACATGGGGCAATGAACACGTTGGCAATCCTGTGGAATACCATTGGCCAATGATAATGAAGAGTTGAGATCAATTTGTGTGGGCAGCAAGCATAACCAAGGGCCAGGATTAAACTTGAGTTTCTACTCTCACAACAAACACAAGACGGGTTATGTCTCTACAAGGAAGCACACAAGGGCAAGACGAAAAACCCTAGCTTATTTTGCTATAAAAGCTTTTGTAAGCCATTATGGCAAGAGGTTTTTTAGTTTTTAAGTAAGTGTTTTTATGTTCTTTAAAAATCAGTTTAACTTTTATTGTACGTGTAATTTGTTTTTTTTTTTTTTTTTTTTTTTTTTTTTTTTTTTTATTTTTTTAAAATTTTTTTTTTTTTTTTTTTTTTTTTTTTTTTTTTTTTTTTTTTTTTTTTTTTTAATTTTGTGTTTTTTTTTGTATTGTTGAAATCCTCACCTTTTGAAAAATTACGACTTAAGCTAGAGAGAAATTGTGTTCCAAGTTCTTGTTTCTTTTAAGCTTACTTATAAGCTCTTATATAAGCACTCTATAATATGTTTTTAAACTAAGATACAAAAATTTAAGAAAAATTCAAAAAAAAGGGTTACTGTTTGATAGCAAATGGATGAATGGGCAAAAATGGATGGCTCATTGGGTTGCTTAGTATAGCTTATTTATAAGCTTGGGTAGGTTTTAGAGCTTATTTAGGTTGGACATAATCCTGTTTTGAGCAAGGATCAAGGTATACTCCTTTTAAATTTTTGCTTAAAAGTTACTGTAGCAAGCTTATTTTCAGCTTATTTATGTCTTATTTTGCTTATTTGCTTCTGCTTTTTACCTTTTAGGTGCATACCTATACTTGTTTAGTGTGTGTGTGTGTGTTTTAAAAATTTGTGCCTCTTTAACTGTCTTATAGTGTTGTAAAATCGTTTTTTAAAATTATAAAGGGGTGTTTGGGTTAAGCCCAAAATGGGTCAAAATGGTAAAAGGTTATGGGTTGGTGTCACTTTGCTAACTTTGGCTTAAGTTATTAAGCCCTTTTGAGTCTGTTTTTCAAATGTTTAAGTCAAAAACTATTGTCAGTTTTTTTATGTTGTCTTAAGTGGTTGGTTTGTTTTTTATAGAGATACAAAGCTTAATTTGGATAAGCGTTGTAATACTTGAGTTTTAGTTTCAAAAAGTGTGTCATTTGTGTGTGTCTAAACAAGTTATTAATGTTGTTTTGAAAACATTGTTCAAACTGCCAAGAATTTGGTTGTCATATTTAGTAAAAGAAAAAGCTCTTTTTCAAAAGCTAAAATCAGCAGGTTTAATTTGTTTTTAGAAGATGAAGTTTTGAATATAAGCTCTTTTAATCTGTTTAACATTTATTTCTCATTTTGAGCTTATTTGACAGCTTATTTAGTGCAAAATTAAGCTCAATATTTTCTAGTTCATTTCCCCTGGTGCTAGACACCCTTTTTCAAGCCCACTTTTCTAGCTTATTTGGCCTTAAGCCCTTAGTTCTTTTTAGCTTTTTAGACTGCCCTTAGGTCCATTGATAAGCCCTAGTAGCCTTAAGCCTTATTCCCCCCCCCCCCTAGAGTGCTTAATCCTAAGCACAAAAATGGCCATTTGATTTTTTTATAAGGCATAGTAAAGAGACTACTTATTCTAGTAGTTCCACGCTTATTTTGTGCTATTTAATTGCTATCTTAGTGTTCTTACTTGCTTATTAGGATTAATTGTGGCCTGAGTTTGCTTGTTATTCACTTCCTTTGTTTATTGTGTGTTTTAAGTCCATATCAAAAAGTCACAACCTAGCAGTACTAACTCTTAAGTTAGTACTGTTGAGTGTTTAAGCCAATTTCTGGCTTATTGGGCTTATTTCATTGGCTTATTTTTGTTCCTAATAGTTCATTATGATGGTGTGTTAAGCTGTGCTTGCTCACTCTTCCCTTTCTTTGCTTATTTGTTCATAAGAGTCAAAAGAAAAAGCCACATTTGCCTTTAAGCTCAATATAAGCAAACTGCCATAAAAAAGCTCTCTTTTCAGCTTATTTTTTAGCTTTTCTCAAAAAGTTGTAGTAATGAAAAATGATAAGCTCAAGGTGCTTAACAAGTTTGTTTAAAAAGTTTTTCTAAAAAAAAAGAGGAGATAAGGGGAAACCCGGGTGAGCAAGACTCGAACCCGGGTCTCACCCTCAATACACCTCTTTTATAACACTCTTACCGCTGTGCCCTTGGGTCTTTTCTGTAAGACCCTTGGGCACTTGGATACTTAAGGGTGTTTTAGCCCATATAGCTATAAGCTCTTTCCAGCTTATTTTGAGCTTATTCATAAGCTCAATCTCGGGTTTCTTATTTTTCTTAGGATAGTTTTAGGGTAAAGTAATTTTAGTAATTTTTTCAGAATTTTTAAAAATAGTTTAGTATTTTTTATAATTTAATTTCGTTAAAAGTTTTAAAAATTCATAAAAAATACAAAAATTATCAAAAAAATATTTTTCTTTTTTAGGAAATTTTCTTTAGTCATATTTTACGTAGGAAAAATAGAAAAATTTTCGTAGGGTCATTTTTGCAAACTTTTGATTTTTAAAGAACGGGTCTCGGGTACGGTTCTTGTCTTGACTCGTTTTTGGGTCCCGTTTTCAGTCTAGTTTTTTTTAAACTTCGTTATTTGTCATTTAGCATCTATTTTAGCTTTTAAATTTGTTTTAGGGTTTAATTTGCAAAATTTAGGTTTTTGCCCCTCGTTTTTCGTGCCCGTTTTAGGATTTAAGTTATTTAGCTTTCATTTTTAGGTTTTTCTCAATCGTTTTTGCTTGTTATTGATTAAGTTAGCTTTCTACACTCCCAAATCATTACTCTCATTTAAACTCCAATCTTCCGACTGTATCGATTCTCCAGCACAGCCTCGTTGGAGATAAACGACTCGGGGACATTCTATACTACTTCTCGGTTTCTTTGATTGTTTTTAGATTATACTTACTATATATTATATATTTTACTAGATATATTATATATATAGTTTAAAGAGAAGCAATCAAATTTTTGGCGCCGTTGCCGGGGAGGCTGTGAAACCGATTATCGTTACGTTTGACTAGTTGTGTTTGAATCTGTGAATATTACCCAAAAAAAAAAAGCCCAAAAAAGTACAAAAATATTTTCATTTTCTTTTTAGTATAATTATCATTTAAAGAAAAACCAAAAAAAAAGAAAACCAAAAAGATAAAAACATTGTCTTTAATTATAAATAAAATTCACAAATTGGTAAAAATACCAAAATATAATATTCTCAATTGAGGTATTATCATAATAACTTCCGGTGAACTTTTTGGTTCCCAACTCGAACAAAAGATTTAAAAACTTGCCTTTTGTGTCACTTGCGAGGTACGGTTCACCTTTTAAAAGATAAACAAACTATAAGAGGGGTATAAGGCGGGTTGTTCCGAGGAACTACGACCCTAAAGGAAAAAGGTTTTTAATAGCTTCGCGCTTTCCTATTCCTCCGCTCCTTTGTGCGTTTTTCTTTTCGAAGAGTTACCGAGAAGCTTGTCGATTATTAGGTTTAAGTTGTCTTTATCGTTGTCCGTTATTAAAATAAATTGTGAATTTACTTTTGATAAACCAAAAAGAACAAAAAAATTAGTGTAAATTTTCTTTCTTAGTGTATGCACACTCGTTCCCAAACTCGTAATCTTCATAATCAACAACACCAGGCCCCACCACCTGTTGTTGAACAATTTAATCTTGAAGAACCAGTTGAAAATCCAGAACCCTTAGCTCCGATGGATGATACCCGGACTATGGCTCAGTTGCTTGAAGCACCCACCGCGGGTTACGAGGATGCCATCGTTGTGCCCGAAATCGCC
>BQNB010025655.1:35934-52276 GCA_026074375.1 Tanacetum coccineum
TTTTCAAAAAAAAATTCTTTTATTAAAGTTTTTAGTTTTCATCTGTTTTACAACTTTGTTTTTATAAGTTTTCAAAAATAAAAAAAAGGGAAGATGGAAATCGGGGGTGAGCAAGGCTCGAACCCCCGACCTCAACATCCTCAACCCTTATAAACGCCTCACACCACACACCTCTAACCATCGTGCCCTTTGTACACGTTTAACCCTTTTAGCTTAATAAGTTGTTTTGGCTTATTACACAGCTTATCCGATAAGCTGTGTAACCAAGCTTATTTTTCTTAGATTCCTTTTAGTTTAAGCTATTTTCTGTATTTTTTTAGAATTTATATAATTAGTTTAGTATTTTTAAACATTTATTTTAATTAAAAACTTTGAAAAATCATAAAAAATAGAAAAATAATCAAAAAAATATAATTCTTTTTTAGAAAATTCTCTTTTATCATAAAGTTTCTAGGAAAATTAGTTTTGTTTCCGTAGGGTTAAAATTGTAAAATTTCAATTTTTAAAGAACAAGATTCGTTCCCGTTCACGTTTTTCGTGTTTTTAAGCTCATTTCAACTCCGTTTTTGTTCTAGTTTTCTTTAAACTTACTTTTTAGTCAATTAGAGTATATTAAAAGTGAAAATTTCATTTTAGGTTTAATTTTAGAAATTTAGGGTTTTTAATCACCGTTTAGGGTTCCCGTTTTGCGTTTTTAGTTAAAGTTTAAATTCCCGTTATTAAAGTTAGGTTTAATTGTCCTTTAATTTGTTCAATTTTAGGATTTTAGGAAACAAATCATATTTGAACCAATTTAAATCATTGTCCGAACAACAAACGTGGTCTCAATTTCATAAATCGTTGGGGAATAACGACCCGGGAATCATACTTCCCGGTTAATATACGTATTATTTCCCGTTACCTTTTATGGACCAAATGCTCGAACGATTTACGGGAAACGAATATTATTGTTTTCTAGATGGATTTTCCGGATATTTTCAAATTCCAATTGACCCGCAAGACCAAGAAAATACCACCTTCACTTGCCCTTATGGGACGTTTGCCTATCGATGTATGCCTTTTGGTTAATATAATGCTCCGAGCACGTTCCAAAGGTGCATGATGGCCATTTTCTATGACATGATCGAGGAAATAATGGAAGTCTTCATGGACGATTTCTCGGTCTTCGGGGATTCTTTCTCTTCATGCCTCTCCCATTTAGACAAAATGCTCAAACAGTGCGAAGACACTAATTTAGTTCTAAATTGGGAGAAATGCCATTTTATGGTAAAAGAAGGCATTGTTCTAGGACATAAGATTTCAAAGTCCGGGATTGAGGTCGACTTCCGTCAAAAGCGTTTGAATTTTCTTAGGTCACGCCGGGTTCTGTCGTCGATTTATTCAAGATTTTTCTAAAATCGCCTGGCCGATGACCCATCTTCTTGAAAAGGAAACCCTGTTTATTTTCTCGGAAGAATGTATTGAAGCGTTTAATATACTTAAAAAGAAGTTAACCGAAGCCCCGATTTTAGTTGCCCCCGATTGGGACCTACCATTTGAAATTATGTGTGACGCTAGTGATTACGCGGTAGGTGCAGTCTTGGGGCAACGTAAGACCAAACATTTTCAGCCAATACACTATGCAAGTAAGACCATGATGGATGCTCAAGCACATTACACGACAACGGAAAAAGAAATATTAGCCGTGGTATATGCTTTCGAGAAATTCTGGCCTTACTTAGTCTTATCAATGACCATAGTGTATACGGACCACTCGGCTTTAAAGTATCTTCTTGCTAAGCAAGATGTTAAACCGATATTGCTCCGGTGGATTCTCCTACTCTAAGAATTTGATGTCATTATTCGTGATAAAAAAAGAGCGGAGAATCTCGCGGCCGACCATTTGTCTAGATTAGAGAACCCTCATCAAGGTGATCTCGAGAAAAAAGGAAATTAACGAAACATTTCCTCTCGAGACCCTTGGAATGATATGTTTTCATGGTGATTCTAGTACCCCATGGTTTGTCGACATTGCAAATTACCATGTGGGGAATTTCGTTGTAAAAGGGATGTCGTCCCAACAAAAGAAAAATTCTTTAAGGATGTTAAGCATTATTTTTGGGACGACACCTACTTGTTTAGGATTTATGCGGATCAAGTGATTAGACGATATGTTCACGGCCAAGAAGCCGTTGATATCCTCACGGCTTGCTATAATGGACCCACCGAGGGACATCATGGTGCGAACTACACCGCTAAGAAAGTCTTCGATTCCGGTTTCTATTGGCTGACAATTTACCGCGATGCCCATGACATGGTGAAGTCATGTGACTCATGTCAACGTCAAGGCAAAATCTAGCAAAAAGATGAAATGCCTCAAAATGCAATTCAAGTATGCGAAATCTTTGACGTGTGGGGCATCGATTTTATGGGCCCGTTCTCGTCTTCTCGAGGGAACAAATACATTCTCGTGGCTGTTGACTACTTGTCTAAATGGGTTGAAGCAAAAGCGCTCCCCACTAATGATGCTCGAGTTGTTGTTAAATTCTTAAAATCTCTTTTTGCCCGATTTGGAACTCCTCGTGCTATAATTAGTGATCGCGGTACTCATTTTTGTAATGACTAATTCGCTAAAGTCATGCTTAAGTATGGAGTTAGCCACCGTCTTTATACCGCGTATCATCCACAAACGAATGGACAAGTGGAGGTTTCAAATCGTGGTTTGAAACGTATCTTAGAAAGAACCGTAGGTGAAAATCGTGCTTCATGGTCCGATAAGTTAGATGATGCTTTATGGGCCTTCCGTACCACATTCAAGACACCCATAGGGTGCACTTCTTATAAGCTTGTGTACGGAAAGGCTTGCCATCTTCCTATCAAACTTGAACACAAGGCCTATTAGGCCTTAAAGCATTGTAATTTTGATCTCAAGACCGCGGGTGGTCACCGGAAAGTTCAAATGAATGAATTAAATGATCACCGATGGTTGTCCCGGATCTCCAAACCTTCCCTATGGACCACTAAATTCGGGGTCGAGTCAGGCTCGTGACTCGGTTATCAAAAACAAGCGCTTCGTGGGTGGCAACCCATGCTTATCCCTAGTAGTAGTATAATATATATAATAAGTGTGATGTGAGGAGGCTCGCCTCTTCCTTTTTGGTGTTTCGTGCTGTGTGTTTTATGTCCAAGATTGCCCGAATTACGAAGACTCTCGTGCTCGTGGTTTTGTCCATATTTCACTCGATCTTCAATCCTTAGCATGCTTATATATGGGAATCCGATATCCTAGATCTTATTGATTAACATTTATCTATTAGCATAATTAATAAACGGCTTTAGATTTGCGTAGAGTCCCCTTAATATTTGGATTATGCCTTGAAATTAGTATGGGGGTGACAGTCTCACATTGAGGACAATGTGTAGTTCTAGTATGGGGGATCTTTCGATTTGATCTTACTTGCATTTTCCTTGTCTTCACGTAACCCCGTTTTTGCCACCAAAATATGTGATTTTATGCCAAAATTTAAAAAATTTCAAAAATAAAATAAGTGTTTTGACACGTAGTTTTGTCTTTTTAAGGAATAAATTTTGACTTGATCGAGCATGTTGCGCTCTAGCTTTCCCTTTAACTTATATAAATTTAAGCTTTTGCTAGTCTTTTATACAAGAAGCTTTAAAACGCGAATTCTAGCTTGAAAAAGCCAAGAGTTTGCAAGTTTCCATGATAAACTTTAAATATGCAAAGCTTGTTTTATTAGACTAAGCATTCGCAGATCTTTTTAGAAAAGATTTTAAATTTGCGAAGAATGAAAAATGATAGAGTTTTATATAAGTTAGATGCTAAACATGGAGTAGTTAGATCTCTTTAGAGCTCATAGAGGTTAATTGTGGCTTTTTGCTCCCACCAGCTTAATAAACATTATATAATTGTTAAATAAATAAAGTTACTTTAGGTTTTTGCGATTCTTAGTTTAAGTCACTTCGTAGAGATTCCTTCTGGTGAAAGTAAGGTACACATCGAGGTTTTGTCAATGTTGTGGGAAAATAGGCTACCGATTCCTGACGGCTCGTTACCGTTGTCTAGGTAGTTAAAAGACCACAAGATTTGAAATTTAGCTATAATAATAATAGTTATGTAATAAACCGAAGCCGAAATAAGACCACTACCTCTTGCTGGCTCACAACCGATGTTGTAGTCGTTTAAAGGGTGGAGGTAATAATAATAATAATAAAACTGTGGGCTGATAAAAGTTTACTGTCTCTTGCCGGCTCACAACCAATGTGGCAGTCTTCTAAACAAGGCACATAGTAATAATCCAAGACTGATAAAAGTTTGTTGCACCTTGCCGGCTCACAACCGATGTTGCAGCCTTCTAAAAGGTCGAGGAAATTACCGAGGTCCAAATAAGACTACTGGCTCTTGTCGGTTAGAACGCCCGATGTGTCAGTTGTTTAAAGGACCAAGGTTTAATAATGTTGCTATAATAAAAATAATAAGAATAAAGCCAAATTTTGACTTCGGGGTTATCTAAATAAAGCCTCCATCTCTAGACTCGTAGTTGAGTTGTTTCGGATAAAATAAAAAGGATAACCTCTAAATCGTGCGAAATTAGAACCTTAATGTGGACCTTAATATCACCATATCGTCTCTTTAGGAAGGGAATTCAAACTAATTGTGGTCTAAACCGGGTTTACTTTATATGAATAAGAATTTAAATAATTTGTCACCAATAATAATAATAAAATCTTTAAAGGATTTAGGAATAAGGGAGCGGAAAGTAGCTATGCATATACAATAAGCTTTTATGAGTAGTGTTAGCATCTTAACTTGTATTTAAAAATGATTTCGTTTTTAAGCTTGGTTTGGGGCGAGTGAAAAATCAAGGACGATGAATTTATCCTTTTAGTGTTTCTTGTTCCGTGAAGTTATGATATGTATGAATGATAATAATAAATGAATAAAAAAAATTAAAACGGGGGGCTTCTCAAAACTAGTGATTTCTTAATCAAAACTAGTGATTTCTTAATCCCCTTAGATGAACACTTAACTACTTTTCGAGGTAATTAGTCTAAGGGGGTTGAAATTGTTGGTTTTTTAAGTTTGTATTTATGACATTGCGTAAGGACACGAAAATAGCTTAGTATGGGGGATTTTGGTATGTGCTTAAATACACATACCTTTTACCTAATAAAACGAGCTAAAAAGACCCATAATGACCAAAAATACATAAAAATGCATTGTATATGTGTATTTCGTGAATTGTGTTTACGGATATTCAATAAAAAGGACAAAAACAGAGGCAAAACGGACAAAACCGAGCACGGAAATAGAAAGAGTGCAAGAAATCGAAGCCGAAGGCGTATACATTTTTAATGGGCCAACCCGTACCTATTTTATTGGGCCGGGTCAGCCCATTAACCTTGTATCTACAAAATATAAGCCTTTTATTAATTAGCCCTTATAACAAATCCCTTAACCTATTCTGGCCCAAGTCAAGCCCAATCCAATCCTTGGTCTACATCTGAGTTATAAACATGGGTCAAACACTCAGTCAATATCACTGTTTATCCCTGTATCCCTTTCCCTCCATTTTCACCCCAAACAAAACAGTAGGGTAAAATCTAACCAATCCCATGCTCTATAATGCTTCTAGAAGGCTTAGATTGACACATCTAACACCTCTTTGTCCACGCTGGCAATCCCCAGCAATACCATTGGCTGATTATACGTGTACTTGATCCAACGGACAAAAAGATAAAGATTATGAGGCGGTTATGATTGAAGGGATGAGATGGAAGATGGGAGGCGCTCCTATTTGGACTAGAAGCTTCCCTTACCCTCTATAAATAGAGGCTTGGATCACACAGTGGAGGGGGTAGTTTTTAATCTAGCTTATTGTTTTGTTTAGTAGCTTATTGTAGTTTTTAGCTTATTGTCATTACTATATTTTCTTTTCAAGCATTGTAACTCTTTCATTATTAATAAAATTGCAGTTTCACTTTTAAATCTTGTATTTTGAATTCTGTTTTACTTATTATCAAAATTTAGCTTAAAAATGCATCTAGAAGTTACTTAATAATCAATAAGCTCTTAGTTAACTATTAAGCTAGCCTTTATTCAGTTTAGCTTGTTTTGAGCTAAACTGAATAAGTCATTCACTAAAAAACTCACTCACAAATTTCCTCAATTTATTTTTGGATGATAAGCTAATAATGGACGGGCTTATAGACCTCACCAACTTGTTTTCAACAAGTTAGAGCTTGTAGAATAGCTCTTAAGAGCATAATTAGATCCCTGTTTGGCTGGGATCAAGGTACAATCTCTTATTTCACATCTTAGCTTATTTAACTGTTTTGCTTGTTATATGCTTATTCTGTGCTTTTACTTGCTTATTTGTTCTTGTTTAGTTTTGCATTAGCTTAATAAGTCATGTTTCTAGTCTAGTTTAGCTTGTTTAATGATTAATGAAATTTTGTCCTTTATTTTAGTCTAATCAGTTTATAAGCTAGCTTATTGGTTTGTGCTTATTATTCTAAATTAGTTGCTTAAAAGTACTTTAATATAGTTATGCTTAATCTGTTTTCAGTTTTACATGCTTAATATGGTCTAAATTAGCTTAAATTTGAGTTTCATGATTTTAAAAGGGTGTTTGGTACAAAGCAGTTTTAACTTAGTTAAAACGGCTTGGGTTGCATTGAGGGATTTAAGTCAGATTTAATAAGCTCACATAAGGTCTAAATGGAAGTTTTCATAAGCTAGAATCAAGTCTTGTTTAGATTTGTAGTTGTTTTGTCAAGTGCTCAAAACTGTTAGTGTCTAAATTATTCTATACTGTTTAATTCTTGGATTTAAATTATTATGCTTAAGGTGTAGTATTTTTGGGTCCATTTGAGTTTAATTGGTATCAATACTCATCTGTTTTTAGTTCTTAGTTTTTCTAAGTAGCTTTTGGGTCCTAAAAATTCGTTATTTTTTTTAAAACCAAAAACCCAAAAATATTAGTTCAAACTGTCAATTTCAATTGCCCTTTCTAACTTATTTTCTGGTCCAATTTTCTTATTTCTTGTTTTTATGAGCACTTTGGATACAATCTCAATCTGTTTTGAGATTTCAACTTATTTCAAAAGCTTATTTGTTCTAAATCCAAGCTTAAGTTTTGGTAAAAAGTCCTTTGAGTTTTTTTTAAGTCAACTGTCTAATTGGTTTTAGCTGTTATTAGCTTATTTTCTTTGTTTGTTTTCAGTCTTACATGCTTATTGAGTCTAGTTTTAGGATTATTTTTTAGCTTATTAAGATTTCCAGTTGCTTATTAAGATTTAAAAAAGCCAAACAGCCTTAATATAAGACTTGGCAGTCTTAACTAGTAGTTTTTGCAAATTGTCATCTTTTTAGTAGCCTTTCCTAGCTTATTCCTCAATATAGTTAGCTTAATTTTTGCTTATTTGTGTCATTAGCCTATAGTACTTTGTCTATTTTCAACTTTCAGCTTATTATCTATAGCTTATTAGTGTTTAAATCTTAGGTTAAAATAGGTAAAAGTCCTTAAAGTGTAATTTGAGTCAACATGTCTTAAAGCTTTTCAGAGTATTTCAGCTTATTTTCTTTACTAATTTCTAGTACTTAAAGCTTATTAGGTCTAGGTGAGGGGCTGTTGTCAGCTTATTTGCTTTTCTGAGTGCTATTTGAGTCTAAAAAATCACACAGTTTAGCTATAAGTCATTTAGTCTTAAATAAGCCCACTGTCATCCTTTCTCAGCATTTTTTCTAGCATATTTTTTAAGTCCTGTCTAAAGTTCCTTAGTTAAAATAGCTTATAATTGCTTATAGATTAGTTTTCAAAAAGAAAAATTGAAAAAATAAAAATAAAAACAAAAAGGTAAGGTCCAGGACTCGAACCTGCGACCTCACCTTCACAACACACATACACTACCACTGCGCCCTTGGGTCTTTTCCATAAGACCCACTCACCATTTAATATTATTCTGTCAGTTTTAGCCCGTTTAGCCATAAAAAAATTTTTTGGGGGATTTTTTTTTTTCCTTGCTTATTTATATGCCTGTTGTTTTCAACAGTGTTTCTTTTTTAACATTTTGTATTAGTGTAAAGTACTTTTAGTAATTTTTTGGAATTTTTATAAAATAGTTTAGCATTTTTAGTATTATTTTTAGATTAAAACTGTTTTTAATTCATAATAAATAAAATAAAAATCAAAAAAATATAATTTCTTTTTCAAAAATTATTTTCAGTCATTTAGGATTTAAAAAAAATAAAAAAATAGGTTTTGGGTTAAAATTTGATAATTTAGGTTTTTAGATGCGTTTTTAGATTCCCGTTAACGTTTTCGTGCTTAATTCGTAATTGCTTTATTTATTTGCTTTTGCATTTCATTATAAGAAATAGAATCCAAATAAAAATTTGATTATTCAAACACGAGATCACAAACCAAATCAAGATTCTCCATTCACACCTCGTCGGGATACGACTCGGGAAGGTTTTGAATTTTACTTTGGATAAAAGTAATTTTCTTAAATCCTTTTGGAATTCTTATTATATACTATAATTGATATATCACAATTTTATGTCGAATCAGGTTAAAAGAGCTTTACCAGCAAATGCTTGCCAAGGCTTTGGCTCATTATTTTGAAGCCAAGTTATTGTTGCTTGATGTCAATGACTTTTCACTTAAAGTCTAGAGCAGCAAATTATATAGATATCTTTTACATCACAAATAAGGTTTTTTCTTTTGTTGCCACAAAATTGAATTCTTGATGGACTAGATTAAATCTAGGCCATTACATATGATTCGAGTTCAAACTTTGCTTTCTTGGGAATCCTGGAGCTCCCATTAATTTTTGTTACTCTTTGGTTTGTTGATTTATCAAAATATCAGTTCTTTTGGTTGAGGGAGTTGATCATTGAGTTTTGTTAATTATTAGTGTACTGAATTAATACATATATAGGTGCCTAAGTGGGTTACCTCTAACCAGACTGCAGGTTATTTGCAGCCTGATCGGGACACTTCCATGCCAAAACTTCATGATGGTTCTCACATGTTGGTCATTTTAACAGTGAGCAGAAAAGGGTTTTACTTACAAGTGCGGCCTTTGTTTGAAAAATATTGACTTCTCCAAACACACAAGGAATCTATCTCCTCCAAGTCGAACTATATTAGGAATGCCTGCGTAAAATTTAAAATAAACGTAAACTAAACTTCTTAGACGTATATAAGGGCGGATCTGTTAGTGCCAACCATTATAACTAAATGATAAAAATTCTTTCAAAGAAAAAAAAAGAGAAAGGCCACGCCCGTATACCGAATCCACACGTAACATTATTAAATGGTTCAATTATATTTTAACAAAACAACAAAAAATCTCAAATAATGAGGTAAACAAGCAAAATTACCCGCGCGTTGCTGCGGGGCGTTAATTTTTCGCGTATTGTTGCGGGTCATTAATTTTTATTTTTTATTTTTAATTTTTTAATTTTGCGCGGGTTTTTTTTTCTCGGTTCATGTTTCTTAACTTGATTTTTTTTTTACAATATTGGCTCGTTTTGTTCGCAATTCGAAGTTCTTTCCGTGGGTATTTTATGTGTCGGAAGACTCAATAGATATGTGTAATATAAAAAACGTAAATAGTTTAGAAGCCGAGTGTTTACGTTTTGTAATTTTTTTTTTATTTATATTATTAGTTCAACATTTTTTAATATCGTGCGTAGATCAGAAGGCCATTGCAATATTGGTGCCCTTTTGTTGCGCAATGCTCGAAACGATCTTTACGCGTGTATTTTTTTATCTGAATGAATAGGTAGATTATGTTATATATTTGATAAGTACAAGTTTTTCGGTGTCTGCTGGGCGGGCCATTAATTTTTATTTTTTATTTTTTAATTTTGCTCGGGTTTATTTTTTCGGTCTCATGTTTAATAATTTGATTTTTTTTTGCAATATTGGGCTCGTTTTGTTCGCAATTCGAAGATTTTTCCGTGGGTATTTTTTTGGTCGGAATGACTCGATAGATATGTGTTATATTTAAAAAAACGTAAATAGTTAAAAGCTGAGGGTACGTTTTGTAATTATTTTTTTTCTATTTATATTAAACTTTCAAACATTTTATAAAATCGTGCGTATATCAGAAGCATTGCAATATTGGGCTCGTTTTGTTCGCAATGCGAAGATCTTTACGCGGGTATTTTTTTATCTGAGTGAATAGGTAGATATATGTTATATATTTGATAAATAAAGTTTATTATATAAAAAAGTCGTAAATAGTTAAAAGTCGATGGTTCATTTTGTAAATTTTTTATTTTGGGCCGGATTTTTTTTATTTGGGCCGGTGTGTTGGGCTAAGTTGGCCCACTACTAAACCCACAAATGAAACGACGACGTTTCAAATGGGAATTGATTATAATCAAATTTGTACTACCATGCAAATAAACCTTTATATTTAAAATTATACATATATAACTTAAATGTAAGATTTAAACAATTTTTGCTTACAAACTTTTCTTACGTACATAATTATTTTACTATTACGTGTTCACAAAATTGATATTGGATATTAACTATATTAACAAAACATATGCTTAAAAAGACATTTGCTTATTAGATTTATTAACAACCAAAAATATAAAACAACAATATGAGGGTATTCAAACTGTAATCACAAGATATTGACCGGACCAAAACAGACAAACCCAAACCAAAAACTATTTAGTATTGACCTAACTGAACTGTTTAGTATTGACCGAACCAAAAACTCCAAACCTGGACTACCAGAACCGTTTTGATCCATTCATAGGCAAATGTACTCAACACTCAAAATTATTAAACCAAACTCACACAATAACTGAACCGTTTTATATTGACCAAACCAAAACAAACCACCTTGGCCTCCCTGAACCCTTTAGATCCATTCATGGCCAACTGTACTCAACACTCGAAATTATTAAGCCACACTCACACAAACCTTTTCTATAAAAAAAATGTCTGAAGCGAACCCGCCCGTTAGGCGGGTTACATAACTAGTATATATATATATATATATTGTTTTTTCTGATTTTAGTTTTTTATTTTATATAGTTTTGTAATTTTTGTTAAATATGCTATTTTTATTTTTGTGTAAATAAATAAGTTTAGTTTGTGTGAAAAAATAGAAAAGAAAATAAAATTGTGGTGGAGCCAAAATGAAGAGGTTGAGGGTATGTTATGAGTGAAGAGGTGTTTTGAAGTGAGAGTGTTAAGATGACGTGACCATACCTATCCCTCTAAGTCAAACACGTACTCACCTATACATATTACCGAGTAAGATATATATGAGGACTATTTAAAAAACCCGTGAAATTCACAGGTATTTTAAAGTAACGTCATAAAAAGTTGTAAATTATATTTTGTATTATGAAGTTATAAGTTAGAAAGAACCACATATGCATAAAAAACGTTAAGTGTACAGTTGGTATTAATCAAACATAAATTATATGAAACACAGTAGTCAAAATCCAGAAAAGGAAAATAAACATCTTCAATACTTTATTTCTACTCATGCGAGATACGTGTACATATAGATGTGATAAAAAATTATGAAACATTTCTTTGTTTACCACGTTGGTGGTGGTTAATGAGATTTCAATCTTCGTTACGAATAACCATCTTTAATCCTTTTTGCTCATAACACGAGAGACAACTACGTATAGCTGACCATGTGTTAAAACATGTCGTGGAAAATACAAACCGACTCGCCCGAGAGATTGTCGCTAACTTTGTTGGTTGTCATCGTGAAAGAGGTCCCGGTCATGATACCCATTTTTGATATGTGTTGAAGATGTTGCAAGATGGAAGTGTTGCTGATATTGGGGTGACTCAGCTTCTATTTTGATCTTGTTACAAATATGTTTTCTCTTTTTCCAAACATACTGACAATAAATGTTTGTCGTCTTACTTAATATTCTGTCACAGTACTGTTTATTTTAGTCTTGTTCTGAATATATTTTCTCTTCTGGAAATCGGATGGTTATATATTTGGTTAATGGTATAACATATATATTGTTTATCTAGTTGGTCTCATTTTTAGTTAGTTACTTCACTGCCTTGTACCAGAATTACATAGTTTGAAAATTCCTTAACTAATTGATTTTATGAAAACTTATTAAGTATGCTAGAGATAGCAAGGAAATAGGAAATGATTAATATATGATAGATTAACGACTCACTTCACTATGCAGTGTTACCTCAAGGCTATAAGGGGTGTAAGTAAGGATTACAATAAAAACATCTCTAATGCTACATTCGTCTAGGAACTATGTCACGAGTTTCAACTTGGCAATATCAAACACGCCAGTATCATGAGCTCTTTTTTGAGTATCCATAACCTCACAACTCGAAAGAAAGTGAAAAAAGGTAAGATCTTGCCATGACATTATGCATGTCCAAAGTGATATTGTTGCCGATTGTAGTTTTTATTTACAATTTTGGGGAAATTCTCATTAACTTCAATTTAATGTTATGGATTCATTGACATCTTTATGTGTATGGTTCCCATCGCATGAATGATTTATTAAAATAAACCCGCATCCAAACAACCCTATAAAAACTGCAACAAAACAACATACAAATAATGTAAAATCAACATTTAAAACCTGTAAATATAGCATTTAAAAGCTATAAAAAGTAACATGCAAAATCCGTAAAAAAGATAGAGAGGTAATTAAGCACTTTCAAACCATCACACGAATTCCAACCCAACTCCCCATAATACGATAAGAACGAAATTAATTCACGTTTAACAAACAGTTTTTTTACCAAATTCTATGGTTTAGATTACGATCTTATCCATCCCACTATCGATATATACTATAACATAAACTTTTATATTATAAAAAAATTATATCATTTCGTAGTTTTTTTATGAGATTTGATCTTATAGAAACAAATTGGACAAATCAGAACGTTTGATTTTTTAGGGGCCTTGTAATTAGTTCTTCATACTACCTTACTTGTGCAATGCCCTACGAATATTAAATATACGGCGGGTTCATGTAATTCGTTCATAACCTAGGAAATACTTACACAGATCATCTCAAGTGTGACAAGGCAACGAATCTAGAAGAAGCAATCTAAGGAGTAGTGTATGATTCAGGTAAATTCATTTGTTTATCATAAAAGTTATATTAGTGGTTATAGGATATTATTTAGTTTAGATATTAGTTAAACAAAACAACCTCTCAAACAATAGATTTACCTGCTTTCTTATAAATAAAAATACAAAAAAGGAATCTTCTCTCAAACCCCTAGATTTTTGTTAGACCGGATCAAGCCTTATCAACAATATTTCTCTAGAGAATGATATCAACCCGAGTCTTGCCTTTTTATATACTGCAACGATTATGTTACATGCTAGGTGATGTGAGGGTTGTGAAGATTTTCAAGAAGTTTTATAATCCCCTAGCAGTTACCTAATCGTTTGCTAGTGTAGTATAGCAGAGACTAAGGGTTGTTATCAATCTCTAGGAGAATAGGTTAGGAAAGCTTGATCACGGTCTAACAGAATTGGTAGCACTAAGAGGGAATATTTCTTTTTGTGTTTTTATATTTTATGAAAGTAGGTAAATTCATATGCTTGAGAGGTGGTTGTTAAAACTAATAACTAAAACTATAATATAATCTTATCTACTGGGTGATAAACTTTATGATAAACAAATGTATTTACTTAATCATATACTCCTCCTCAGATTGCTTCTACTAGATCTGTTGCCTTGTCACACTTGTGATGATCTGTGTTTGTATTTCCTAGGTCATGAACGGATTACACAAACCCGTCTTCTATCTAATATACCGTTAGGGCAACGCACAAGTAAGGTAGTATGAAGACTTTTACGAGGCCCCTAAGAGTATATTAAGTGCATGGTGAGATAACTTAAGCAGGGATCAAACCATATTTTAGGGTAGTAGTATGAAGACTGTTACCGATGGTATCCTTTCTACACTACTCGCGTTTCCTTAGACATATCAACAACGATACAGATAAAAGCTGGTTTTTTAAAGCCTAACACGCACATTCATTAACAAGAAGCAACATCGAAAGGATCTATAACCTAAGTTTTATGAAATCATAGATAAATACAAAGGAAGGTTTAGCCTCGCATGTTGTAAAGAAAGCAAGAAGATAAATCAATCAAACTTACAATTAGTCCACTATTGAGTGATTAATGATAAATAACCTTACTTGATTAAAACATGGATTCAAGGTAGTACAACATGGTTTTGAGGCCCTAAAAACGACCTATAAAGCTGCTAGAATGTCTAGGGTTCGTCTCCCTAGGTTTATACAAAGTTACACCCTTAAAACCCTAAAACGGATTTATACTTATAGAGATATCGACACGACGACATCGCTTAGAGTCCTGATGCCGTCACTTTATAGATCACGATGGCGTCGCTTTATGCCTGCGACGCCGTCTCCAGCCATTGTATGTATAAATCTTCAAGAGATTTGGTGTAGGTCCGTAATCTTGTCTGTTTCTTCTCTAAATGAGCTCAAGTCATGTGTATTTCCTCCAAAGGCATCCAAGTGCTCTAAAAACTCGAAAAACAACAATTAAGCACATAATCTGGGCATATTTGCATGATTTAGGGGTTAAATGACCTCGAAATAGTGTATAAAAATGGACCACCTCATCAAATACACCTACATATGGATTGCTTGTCCTCAATGCAAATGGGTTTTTCTTCCTAGCAATAGAATATTGGGGTCATTTTACGACTCTTTAATAGTAATTTTAACAACACAACCTTTCTGACTCGTAATTAAAAGCAGGAAAGTATATACTAGCTCCTACATAAGTGTTTGGGATTCTCTCTTTCACTCGGGTGTATAATAAATTATAACATAATGGGGAAACAAAAAATCAACACTCATTACCTGTCATAGCATATAAATTACCATAGGCTTGGTAAAGGATCAAACCTCCACCGCTAGGCGCAAGCATTATTCATTACTATCTAAGAGGTCTTTTAAAGGGTTGTGGGGTGTAGGTGTAAGATAACATTAATGGAAACGGAAACGGATGGGATACATTTAGGTGGTGACTTTGGGTGAATTTGGAGTGGAAGGGTTAGCTAATTATTTATAAGAATACACGTTGGTTTGGTTGCTAAGCCAAAGACTCGGACAAAATATACAAACTCTACAAAACTCTACACCAATCTCTCTGTTTCTTTTCTTGACTCTAATATAAACATAAGCAAATGGCAGCCCGTATATTTTTTTCACTCTTTTTTTATATACATTTTTTTCGTACACTTTTGCCCTGCCATTGCTTAAACATATAATACATCATGAGGGTTTATAGATACACCCCTACACTTGAACTTTTACATACTCGATTATTTACAATCTAACTAATGACCCGATTTGAGGTGGATCAAAATAACATGGAGCTTATTGAGCTCTATTGGGGGTAATAAATTACTTTTTCCCTAATTCTTCATAAGATGAATACTACCATGAATCCCAATCGTCCCAAAACAGTATTTACAAGGATAAGGACTTAGCAACCATGTACTCAATAATTAACTTAGGTTAAAACAATAATGTACTAAAAGCGAGTACATACAAGGTAGGCTAAGGCGATTTGGGTGTAACGATTGGTTTAAGGGTTGACAATGCTCTTCATTAATAGTCCGGCTTAACCAGAAAATTACAAGAACCGTGAAAAAGGATAGGCTCGGAGGGTTGTACTAGGGGTATCATGCACTAAAAATGAGTGCATGGCAAGGGTGTGGGATAGTTATATGATCGAGGTGACCATCATAACAATTATAGGTTTAAAACATGGGTTAATCCTAGTGCCTCTTATCTAGCAAATCCTAATACTCACTATGCGGTCTCGGGATGCATTACAAAAACAAGTTCTAGAATTTAATATACTACCGGTACACTCATATAATTTAATACCGATACCAATGCTCTAGAAAAGGCGACAAAGACCATACGTACACATCCGTAACGACGGAATAGACACATATGACTGCATTCGAACCTTAACTCGAACAAGCTAAAGGTATAAACTATCTTGGGTATCAATAATGGATACCCGAATTTCTATAGATCTAAAGGCGAACCTCACATTTTTGAGGTGGAGTTCTGAGGGGTTTGGTGCTAGTCATATAAATTCCTATCCATGAGACACTATCAATACTCGGTTTTCGTCGGTATGTGTCATAATTTTTTTTAATTTTGGTCAAAATTACCTTTTATCTTATGTTTCGATATATTACCCATCATTTTAATGACAAAGCAAATGGAAAATGAAGGAATAGTTACTAAGGATTATTTTCCCCTACACTTAAGTTAAACATTGTCC
>BQNB010025656.1:0-59414 GCA_026074375.1 Tanacetum coccineum
ATATCTCAACGGCTCTATTAATTAATGAAAAATCTGTTAGACTCAAACAGTACTAACGGTCATCCAGCAGTACTAAATTTGGTCTAGCGGTACTAAAATAAGCCTAGCAGTATTAACTTTTCCACCCAAAAGCAGTACAAACTCCAAAGCTTGTATGCCGAAAAGAATAACTTCACACAATCTCTCTTTCTGTTTTTAGGCTCACATTTCATCTCTCAATTCTTTTGGCTCACTTTTCACTCTGTCTATTTTTCACACAGCTCTCTTTTTGGTTTTTGAGCTCACCAATTCTCTCTTTTGTTTTAGCTCACAAACTCACACATAGTGTAGTTTTTGGCAAACTACCCAGACCAGAAACAGTATATAAAGGAGTCCCTTTAACCAATAGCCGTTTGCTTTGGACTAGCCATTGCTTCATTAGAAAAATATGGTGCAATGAAAACCGCTAAAGTATTTTGAGTAAACACCAAACTATAACGGATTTGAGAAGGTCTTCCCTAGTACCGTTTGCTCTGACTAGCCAATGCGTTCATTGTAATAACATGGTTTAATAGAGGACCATAAAGTTTTTGTGAGTAAACTATCAACAATCAACAGATTAGGGAAGTTCTTTAAACCAGTTAGCCGTTTGCTACTGGCTAGCCACTGGCTTCATTAGTAATAACAATGGTGCATTGAGGACCATATAGTTTTGAGGAAACTAACAACTAACAACGGATTGGGGAAGTCTTATACCAGGAGCCGTTTGCTCTGGAACTAGTCCAATTCTTGAATCTATAAGACATGGTGAATTGGATAACCATTTGTATGTATGTATAATCAACCAACACTTTAAGAAACAGCCAACATTGATTCCAATCCCCGCAAATGATACATTAAGGAGTAACCCTATGTGACACCTCATTAGTTCTATTCCTGAAAATGTAGCTTAAACACCAGAATACATAATCCAAACATGTATTCATGTTTAACAGTATTAGTGTTATTCACAAGATATAACAAAGTATACAAGACATAACTAGCAGTACTAATTATAAGTACAGGTTAACAAACATTGTTAAATATATAAAACAAGCAGTACTAATTAAACCAGCATTATTCATTGACAATAACTAATTGTACTAACAATTAACAACCTTACAAACAAACAAGAGGATATATGGCCTTAGGGGACTGAGCAACTCAATACTAAACCAAGTACTGAAATCTACCAGCATCCAAAACCTTTTGAAATGAATATCAGCTACATTAAGTTGAGTAACAATTTTAGCATTTGAATCAACTTATTTTAGTATTACAATCTCTTATAAAGTGATGCTAATCCTATATGTTTTGTTTTAGAGTGTGAACATGATATTCAATAATACAATAGTACTAGTATGTCATGTAAATAACAGTTTCTAAATTGTACCATAATCATCAATGGTTTTGTTCCAGAGAACTTGTCCACAGGCAACTTGCAGCAGCCACAATATTCCAGCTCATCATAGAAGTGGCAACCACAGTTTTGTTTCTAGCATTGGCCAAGAAATTAACCTATTTCCCAAAATGACAACCTCTAGTGGATGACTTCTATCAAAGTTAGCTCCCTCCAGCATAGTCACTATCATGTAAGCAACTAACTCCAATGGATAATCCTTAGAATAACGAAAAAGACCTCGTGATGGTTTTTGCCTTTAAGTATCTAAAGATTCTTTTGACCAGCTAAAAGATGGGAAATTTATTAGGGAAACTTGAAACCTTGACACAATGGCACAAACTAAAAACATGCAAACATGAATATCTGGTCTAGATTGCTGTAAGAATACATTCAAAGATCCAATCATGGAGCTCTAGTAAATATGTACATCAACATCATCAGCATCCTGCATCTTTAACCAAGGGCTATTTCCAAATCTGTGGGAGTGGAGGCAGACCTTTCACATCTCGTTTAGTTGAACTTTTTTCAAAATTTCATAGACATATTTATCATGACTGATGAAGATGCATTTCTTCTACAAGTTTGACCTGCAAACCCCAAAAAGAATGTGAGTTCTCCCATAGAACTCAATATGAAACTTGATCCTTCATAAGCCTTCTCAAACTCTCACAAGCTCCTTCTTGGTAGATCCAAAAATGATGTCATCAACATAGAATTGAACAAGCCTATGACAGCCCCTTTTGACATTCTTGAAATATAAAGTTATCAATTTTTCCTCGTGAAATCCATTGCACAAAAAGATAAGTGGCCATGGTGTCATACCAAGCTATAGGTGCTTATGAAGTCCATATAGTAGCTTTCAACAATTAATAGAACCTTATCAGGGATGGTCAGGATCCTTCAAAGCCTGGAGGCTGACATACAAACAACCTCCTCTCCAATTTGACCATATAGGAAAGCACTTTAGACATCCATTGGTAAGAGCATTAAAAACCCATTATAAGAAGCATAAGCTAGAAAGATCTTATGGCTTCAATCTAGCCACTGGAGCAAAACTTCATTTCATAGTCATACCTTTTCTTGTGTATGTCCTTTTGCAACAAGTCCTTGCTTTGTTCCAGACAACAAATTCCCCCTCTCATCTTTCTTGATTCAGTAGACCCACGTTAGTACAATAGCCCTAAGACCCTATAGTTGCAAATCTTATACAAGAACCATACATGTTGTAGCTGAACAGTAGAGTTGTCCTTTTGTCAAATGCATCTACCCAAGCATGATCAACTAAGAGCTTTAGAAACTCTCTTTGGTTCTTCTTGAGATAAGAAACAAGCAAAAAGGCATGTATGTAAGTCCTGGTGAGTCTTCCTCATAAATGACACTAAGAAATCCCTAGTTCAAATAAGAATTGTCATCCTTCTTGTTTGAACAGAAGACTGCACATCACCAATCACATGATCAATTGGATGATCCTTGTGAATTCTTGTATGAGGAGTGGAAGAAACTGCATAAGATGGTGAAAGATTCCCCAAATCAATGCCTTGATCCTCCTCTTGTGTGTCTTCAGTTGTAGGAATTGGTCCCCTTGAAGCCTTCAAGGATTAGCAGTGTTTAATTTCAGGAATAGCAATACAATTTACTTCTACTACCATAATAACTTGTGAGACTGGCAGTATTAACTTGTTGATACAGTACCATTATCCTGAAGACTGCAATCATCATGAGTCCCATCTTGATCTTGTATTTGTGCATAGCAACAGATTTGAGTGAAGCATCATCAAAGTATGAAGCATCCTTCCAAATTGGCATGATATACAATCTGATCTTGTTGAAATGGTGTGCAAGACTCAGAAACTTTCTTGTATACCTCAGAAACATTAGAACTAACCCCTAAGCAACCACTGAGGCACATAATTAATTGATTGGGTTAGAGAATCAAGACAAACAAGCCACTTTGACCATTTTGCCTTCTAACATAGGTTATTTCTCAAAAAACCCAACATGCAAGTTTCCTATACTTTCCCTTGGTTCTAATGTTGTATACCCTACAAAGCTTTGCTACTTAAAGAATACCCAACAAAAGAAACCATTCGTATCACTTTCAAACAATGCCCAACTACGATCTAAAGGTATTAAGAAAATTGTAACATGACATCCAAAAATGGCTTCATAAATCCTATAGCTGGTTTAATAACCCTTAAAGAGTTCATAATAGTACTTATTATGAGGCTTTTGCAACTAAGACCCTATTTATGTACATAGCACGCAGTAGAAACTTCTTCTTCCCAAAATTTGTAGGTAACTTAGATCTCTAACATTGTCTAGCAACCTCAATAAGAGTCCTATTCATTTCTTTCAGCTACCCCATTTTGTTGAGGAAAACCTTCTACACTGTATTCGCTACTTGATACCTTTTCCTCTTACAAACTCATCCATCACATGATTTTTAAAATTCTGTCCCAATGTCACTTCTGATTTATATTTTAACCGTTCATATCCACAAGATTTACTATTTCCTTGAAAGTTTTTAAGGATCCTCACTCTAGTTTCATCTTAGTTCTTAAAAAGAAAACCCATGAAAATCACTAAATCATCAGATACTACCAAGCAGTATTTTTATCGCAATTAAACTACCTCACAAAAGTTGGACCAAATAGATCCATATGAAGCATAAATATGCTTTAGTGTGGAACCTAAAAGCCTGTCCTTACAAGAGGCGCTATGTTGCTTGCCTTTTAAGACCGGCAACATCATGTTTTTGTTCCATGTCTCAAACCTTTTTAAAGTTGCAAAACTCTTTACTGAGAATAATCTTGACAATTTATTGTAATACTAGAAATTGACATGACCAAAGCCTCCTAATGCCACAACATTGATTCTTCAGATGAAGCCTTTGCAACTATACAAGTGTAAACCATCCTTATAGGAACTATGTTTCTTCATATCAAAACTGTTACATGTTATTCTGTCTTGGAATTTTAAGAATATTTGACTTTCAACATTCAACTTTAAAAATTGTATACAAAACAATACATTCATATCAGTAAAAAGAACATAGTTCTTTTTGTCACACATTTGTGAGACACTAAAAAGGTTGAACTTCAACTCTTTGACAAAGTATACATCTTCAAAATCAAGTTTGTCAGTTTTAATTGTACCTTTACCAGTGATTCTCCCTCCATTTGCTCCTCCACCAAAAGTAACAAAACCACCATCAAAGTCTTTGAAATCTGAAAGATGGGCTTATGTTTTCCAGACATGTGCCTGAGCACCACATCCACAAATCCTTTATCACTTAGCAGTGAATTGCTCTGCACAAAAACTTTTAAAGTTAATATCTTGGGACCCCAAGCCATTACTGACTTGGATCTGCCCGTGCATCAATGTAATTATAATTTGTTAAAGACTAGTGAATTCACATTGTGTTTGATATGTCTCCAAACCCAACAATGCTGGAGGCTTAACAGTCATTAAGATCCCCTTTGCCCTGACAGTATTAACATTTGGCCCTAACGGTATATAAAATGTAGTCTACCAGTAATTAATATTTAATGTTATGAGAGCACCTTTTTGTTAATGCTGTATTCTTGTAAAAGGGCCTTTGAACAATTAATTGTGCTTTATTTTGAAAGTGTGACTTTGGTCTAGCACAAGAAACTGTTGAATTTGGGTGAGCAGTATTATAAGGCCTAACAGTTTTAACACACCTAGCAGTACTAACAGGTCTGGCAGTGTTAACAGACCTAACAGTACTAAGAGGTTTTGCATTTTTTGACATTTTTCAGGCCAGTCCTTCATTAAGATGCTCTTGGAACCATATGTTTATAATAAGCATTAGACAATTAATAATTGAAATGTGATCAAAATATTACGACAAATAAAGCATGCTTAGTTATTAAAAATAAAGTTACATCCTAAATGTGACATTTTTCTGACCAATCACCTTCAAAATATTCTTTGGTTCCCCCTAGGTCTCTGTGACCTATACATCTCAGCATACCTAACTGTTCTTCTACTTGGTTGACAGTGTTGACTGACTCTTACTCTAGTACAGTATGAGGCTATTTTCTTTCTACTTTGAGTTAGACACAACTTCTTTCCTCATCATCCGACACCCCAATCTCAATAATTGGGCATCGATATTCTCCTCTAGCCTTTTAGGTTCTTTCTAACCTAACATTATAAGCATGTTTATGAAAAACTTTTCTTTCCATTGTTTTTTCTACCTTAATTGTTAGGCACCACAGAGCTAGTTCATACCAGACTTGGGATTTGTTGTGTTAAAGGGTCATCGATTATTCTCCTTAGAATTATTGACTCTCTATCACAAACAAGTTGTTTTGGCCTTTTTGAAACTTGAATCCTATAGACCATACCAATTTATCTCAGGTTTATTGAATTCTCAAGACCTTCATAAAAGACATAGTCTAAAGTGTTGTCTGTTGATCAATAAGGGATGAGGGAGAGGGACAGCATTGTAACAAAACCGCCGTTCTGCTCTTGACATTTAGCTAACAAATCATCTAAGTCTTTAGATGATTTTTCAAACTTTGCTAGCTTAAATTCAAATCCCTCTTTTTCTTCCTTAACTTTTTCAAGTTCAGTCTTAACTAATCCCATAAGATAATCCTTATGACCTACACTTCTTTTCAACAAGGCAATCTCTTCAGAAAACAAAACTTCAGATTCTTTATATTTAACTACTTGTGCTTCTAAAATTGACAGCCCTCTTTTATATGTAGCTGCTTTAAAAGCAGTATCATAATAAACGAACAATCCGTACAAGCGGGATCCCCTAAAATTTAACTAGTAAATCATTAACTGTTTTTTAGAGCTTCATATTTTTACAACAAGAATTATACAAGAACAAGATTTGTCAATTGATACCTCAGAATCTGTGAATGCCATGAGAGCCATGTTTGCTTGAATTTCATCCTCTGCCATGTCACTCCAATCAAAACCACCACCATCTATAGCACACATTGCTTTCTCAGAAGCATCTTCAATTCTTACTGCCTTTGATGAGCTCCCTTGGTTCCAATTTCTGTTGTCTTTGCTTCTTGGAACTCTACATTCTCTAGCAAAATGTCCCATTTTATTGACCAGTTGAGAACATTCTACCTTGGATTTGTCATATCCAGCAGTACTTACTTCCATCAATAATGATCTTCCTTCCAAGTTCTCTGCTATAACTTTTCTTAGCCCTCGATGCTCAACATTGCCCAAATTTCCAACTTTTAGATCCATTTCTCTAAAATTCTCATCATGAATTTGCTCAAAGATCCTTCATGAACAAGTTAGATACCCTTGTGGTTGAGTGAACAAAAAAGGCATAAACAGTGGCATCACTAAAACTAGCATAACTTAGTTTCAAGTACTAGCAGTTGATTAACTTGGTGTTGCCTATTACTAACTCTAGTTTTAGCAGTATTAATATGTTAGTACTTGCTTGGACGGAAGTGGTTATAAAAGCCAAGTATTTGTCATCATTATTAACAGCAACAGTCCTCTTAACTTTTTGTTCACCCAAATTTAAAATGTTGTACAACTCATCCAAACCCATATTTTACAAAGTCGGGTTTGTTCATCCAGAATACCACATGAGGTATCCCAATCTGAAGTAAGCTCTCAAAAACTTAACTTTTAAATCCTATGGAGAAGTATCTACCCAAGATTGCCAAGCTACAAACAAGCTTTTGAAAAGCCCTGTTAAAGATAGAGTCCAAAGATTCGAGCTTGTTATGCATTGAAGTTTTTCATATGTTGCTTCCAATAAGGCCTTTATTGTGTCTATCTTGTAGACATCAATTCCTCCAAAGCGAGCTTTAATAGGAATAAACATAGATTGACATCAGCATACTGGTTTAAAGTTAAGATGAGTGTTCATATTGTTAGGTAGTGCCATGAGGAGAAGACTTCTGGCTTTGACATCATTCTTCAGCACAAAGGCAAGATAGAAAAGAGAGATCTCTTTTCTTCATTATTAGAGGCACAGTCATACTTTAATGCTGTTGCGTCGGACCTGATTCTGGTGCCTGTAACAGGAATAGTACCCATGAAATCCATTTTCTATCACCATCCCATAAGCATAGTCCTTGGAATCTGAATTACTACTATGCTTGAATCTTATTTCCCACATCTCATACTCTCCTAGTTTGAGCATAGGGTAGCTTTGTCCACGCAATTTGATCTGAGAATTTTCTAACATCCATTCCCTAGATCAAAGAATCTCAAAGCACATATGACTCTGATACCACTCGTTGATCCCACGCTTGGAACGATTCTTATGAATATAAAGAGTTTAGTTACCTTGAAGAATCCAATATAACAAAGAATTGAGACTACTTTTATGTATATCAAAGGGAATGCTGAAACCTGACACTTTAGGTACTCTAGGGGGGGGGGGTGGGGGGGGGGGGGGGGGGGGGGGGGGGGGGGGGGGGGGGGGGGGGGAGTGGGAGGGGGGTATTATGAAGAAACATAAATGACACGACACGGACAATAAACACAAAACTCACTGCTTTCACTATTATAAATAAAACGATTACTCTTTAATACTGAGGGATACAAAAACCTAGGAATGCTTATTACAATATTTTCCCTCTAAGACTGTATCTCTCTAAAATTGAGCTTATCTATCATTACTCTATTGGTGTATCTCCTTTTAATAGAAATACAGAGGAGCCCTTTACAAAAATATCTGCCTATCTATTGAGGATCAGTTACAATTCAACTGAATTATCCCTAAATATCTCATCCATTCATTCTTAACTTCAGTTCATCAGCTTTGACCATTTAGAGCAGTAACAAACCCTCCTACTACTAGCAGTATAAATAACCTTGCAGATACAAACTTAGTACTGGTGCAGTACAAACTTCCTTCCTAGTACTAAGTTGGCATAATAAAGTCTTCATGACTATTTATTCCTACCAGCAATAACCCTAGTGAGCCCATTATCCGGAACTGGCAGTTACAGGATATGTGAGCGCGAGCAAATGTATGAATAGATCTATTTGGTGATTACACATCACCGTTCGGGTGATACTATACAACTGGGAAAATGGGCAAACGAACGTATACCATGTCGAACATAGGATGTTGCGGGTTAGAACATCATCACGGGCAATGTAGGCCATTTATATGGTATTCATTTATGTCGAGCTTCAGTGTCATGAGCTTAGGGCAACGTAATTACATTTATATGATGTCTGCATCTGTTGCATTATCATACACTTGGGAAATCTTGTGGTCCTACAATATACGATTTATCAAACCTATGAATTCACCAACATTATTGTTGACGTTTTAAAGCAATGTTTTTCAGGGGATCAGTAAGCACGAGGTGCAAGGGATACATTGGTGGTTTTGATTTGGATATCATGCATTAAAGATTTTGTCGCATTACATTTTGTATATCTGTTATGGGCTAGAAATCTTTGTATTTTGAACAAGTGAACAAGTGAAGCTTCGGGCTTATGTAACAAATACTTTGTTAAATCCAATGTATCGGTTTTAAACGACTTTTTGGTCGTTCTATATATATCTTGTGTTATTGATCTATGAAGTAACACGCCCCGGACCCTTATTCCGCTGCGACCCAATTTGGGGGTGTTACAGATTGGTATCAAGAGCCAAGGTTATAGAGAACCAGGTCAAATGTTTTGCTGGACTATAACCGTTTTCAAACATCGAATTCATACAAAGGGGTTTACACGGGACATACATACGTGCATACATTCATGCATACACTAGTTGTTGCATTAGTTGGTTGGACTAGATGCATTCTTGATTGATATACATGTTATGATATAAATGTATATTACTATAAGAGTCTTATATTAAATACTAATATAAACTATTTTGGATTTTCAGATAAAGTCATGTCAGATTCAGATGAATCAGGGGTCACATACACGGAGATATCCAGTACATTTGAGGAGTTGTCAGATATAGGATCACCAGGAGTTGTACCATCACCAGACTACATACCGGGCCCCGAGGAGCCACAGTCACCACCTCCACTAGATTATGTTCCAGAGCCGATATACCCCGAGTATATGCCACAGGAGGATGAGGTGTTTCTGGCAGAGGAGCAGCCACTGCCTGCTGCTGCCTCACCCACTGCTCAGTCACCAGATTATGTTCCGGAGTCCGATCCTGAGGCAGACCCAGAGGAGGATGATGATGAGGACCCTGAGGAGGATCCTGTTGATTATCCTGTTGATGGAGGAGATGACGACGATGACGAGGAGGGGTCATCAGAGGATGATGAGGATGATGATATGGACATCAAGGCCAATAATGATAATGATGAGAAGGAGCACCCAGCTCCTGCTAACTCTATAGTTGTTGCTTTACCAGCTGCTGATCAAGCCCCATCTGCAGAGGAGACAGAGCCATTCGAGACTGATGAGTCTGTGGTCACACCACCACCACACCCTGCATATCGTGTGATAGCTAGGATTTCTATTCCAGCTCTAGTACCTACAACAGTATGGTCCGATGCAGAGGTTGCCAGACTTTTCGCTATATATACTCGACCATCATCACCGCTCTCCCCATGATCATCACCACTTCCTTAGATACCTTCTCCACCATTACCAGTATCACCACCACTGCTAGTATCACCACCACTACTAGTATCACCACTACTACCAGTATCATCCCTAGTGCATGTGTTATCTCCATCACCACCTGCTAGTCTTATTCGTCCATTGGGTTATTGAGCTGCTATAATCCAAGGCCGCATCTACTTCCCATTTACTACCATTACCACCACCCATCATACTCTCCCACACTAGACCAGCTGCACCATTATCAGGGACACCACCCTTGCATTTACTCTCTATTGACCATAGAGAGGACAGACCTAAGGTTACCTTACCACCTCAAAAGAGGTTAGGTATCGCTCTTGGTCCTACATAAGAGGTCAGAGAGAGCTCATCTGCTATTGCTGCTAGACGGGCTGGAGGTCTTAGGGCAGACTATGGTTTTGTAGCTACTATAAATAGGGAGATCAAGCGTGATCTAGAGAGAGATGTTGGATATGGGATCACCGACTTGTGGGATGAGATAGTTGAGACCCTACAGGGGGCACCAGTTAGTACTGACACGGAGTTGGGTCGACATATGACAGCGTTTGAGACTAGGGTTAGGCAGGACACCGATGAGATTTATTCGAGGTTAGACGATGAGCAGTCTGGGCGACAGCTATTGGCTGGTCGACTCAACATGTTGTTTAAGGATAGGCATGCACATGCATGTACTGCTAGACTCATGGAGACTGAGGCTATGATGTCTAGAGAGGCTTGGGGACGATCTATGGATGCGAGTGATCTTGCGTGTGTAGAGGTTATGTCGCTACGTACCACAGTGTTAGGTTAGCAATCACAAATTAGAGAGTTATAGTCAGCAGACCGTAGGAGACAGACGATGATTTCAGAGTTACTGGCAGCAGATTACAGGAGGCAAAGACAGCTCATTGAGGCACTAAAGCTAGTGCAGAGTTACAGAGACAGCAGGGACCTGCTAAGGGTCCTGCACAGCCAGAGCTACCGGAGGAGGCTGGTAGCAGTTCCTAGATTCTGTTATGGCTAGTTGTTTTGTGCAGCCTAATAAGTAATTACGGGTTCATTCCCGGCTAGTATGCTTTACGGTTGTATATTTTCATTTTATCATGAACCTAATCGATGTGATCATTTTGTATCTGAACCAATCATGTATGTTTTCAATTATATATGGAATGGTGGTATTATGTCATGTCTGTAATCGAATTTGTTGTGAATGAATGTCGATTTGGTTATATCTTTGTTGATTACAATTCAGTTGTATATTTCACTGTGTGATGTGATCTCACTTTACTTATTGTGCATATGTCATGTCATGGTTATGATTTTACAAAATCTAACGGGTATTATATTTTCTTGTGATTTGAAGAAAATGGCACCAAAAAGAGCCACGAGGTCAAACATAGCCCCAGAAACAACCAACACCACATCTGTCACTAATGCCCAACTTCAGGCAATGATTAACCAAGGCGTTACTGCCGCTTTGGCAGCACGTGATGCAAACACGAATGGCGTCGACAGCCACAATTCAGGAACAGGTGCTAGGAGAAACGAGCGAGCCACTCGTGAGTGCACTTACCCAGACTTCATGAAGTGCCAACCTCTAAATTTCAAAGGCACAGAAGGCGTTGTCAAATTGACTCAATGGATTAAGAAGATGGAAACTGTGTTTCGCATAAGCAACTGTTCTGTGGAAAACCAAATCAAGTTCTCCACCCGTACTCTTCTAGGAAATGCTCTAACATGGTGGAACTCCCACGTTAGGACTGTTGGTAATGACATTGCTTATGCATGTCTGGACTGAAATGAAAAGAAGAAAATAACTGACAAGTACTGCCCTAGGTCCGAGATTAAGAAACTCGAAGTTGAACTGTGGGAATTGAAAGTGAAAGGTACCGATGTGATAGGGTACAACCAACGTTTTCAGGAACTGGCACTGCTGTGTGGTAGAATGTTTCCTGAAGAATCTGACAAGATCGAGAAATATGTCGGTGGCTTACCCGACATGATCCACGGAAGTGTAGTAGCATCCAAGCCTAAGACAATGCAAGAGGCAACTGAAAATGGCCAATCGAAGTGTGGATAAGAGAATCCGCACTTTTGCTAACCGTCAGACAGAGAACAAGAGAAAGCCAGATAAATAACAACAAACCATAAAACAACACCACCAAAACAAGAGGCAGAACACCGGCAGGGCTTATGCTGCAAGGACTGTTGAGAAGAAACATATGGGGGATCCAAACCCCTATGCTCAAAATGCAATTTACCACCACAGATGGTCCATGTGCTCCTAATGCCACAAATGCAACAAAGTTGGCCATTTTGCTCGTACTGTAGAAGTACGGCAAATGCTAACAATGCTAACCATCAGAGGGGCACTGGGTCGGGTCAAAAGTTTACTTGTTTTGAGTGTGGAGTCCAAGGACAAAGCTGAAGAACAACAACAACCGTGGTAACCAAGTTGGAGGTGGCAATTCTCCGCCAGGTCTAATGCGGTAGGGGCAAGCAGGGGACAAACAGACTCCAACGTCGTGACGGGTATGTTCCTTCTAAACACGTTATGCTTCTATCTTATTCGATACTGGTGACGATAGAAGTTTTGTATCCACTGCATTTAGCTCCCAAATTGATATCCCTCCAACTGCATTAGATCACTATTATGACATTGAACTAGCTGACAGGAGAATAATTGGGTTGAACACTATCCTTAGGGGTTGTACATTAAATATCCTGAACCACCCATTCAACATAGACTTAATGCCCGTAGAACTTGGTAGTTTTGACGCAATAATTGGTATGGATTGGTTGGTAAAGTACCAAGCAATCATTGTGTGTGCCAAGAAGATCGCTCGTATCCCCTAGGGAAATAAAACATTAATTGTTCACGGTGACGGAAGCAACCGAGGACACGAGGCTCGTCTGCACATTATCTCGCACTCCAAAACACAAGAATACACGCTAAAAGGATGTCCAGTCTTTCTGGCACATGTTACTATAAAGGAGATTGAAGACAAGTCGGAGAAGAAGCGACTTGAGGACGTACCAATAGTTCGAGATTTTCCTAAAGTATTTCCTGAGGACTTGCCGAGTCTTCCTCTGACTCGACAAGTGGAATTTCAAATCGATTTGATACCTGGTGCTGCACCCGTAGCTCGGGCGCCTTATCGATTGGCACCTTCTGAAATGAAAGAGTTGTCGGAGCAACTAAAAGAACTATCTGACAAAGGATTTATAAGACCTAGTTCCTCACCTGGGAGCTCCGGTCTTGTTTGTCAAGAGAAGTACGGGATCGTTTTTGGATATGCATTGATTAACGGGAATTGATACAAAAGCTAACGGTGAAGAACCGCTATTCGCTTCCAAGAATTGATGATTATTTTATTAGCTTCAAGGGGTGAGTGTTACTCGAGGAACTACCTAATATCAGGTTATCACCAATGAGGATTCTTTTTTTTATTTTTTTTTTTTTTTTTTTTTTTTTTTTATTTTTTTTTTATATATTTTTTTTTTTTGTTAGAGAAGAAGACATCGAAGACCGCCTTTAGAACTCGTTATGGCCATTATGAATTTCAAGTTATGCCATTGGGTTTAACAAATGTACCTGCCGTATTCATGGACCTTATGAATCGGGTGTACAAACCATATTTGGATAAATTCGTAATTGTCTTTATTGATGATATTCTGATATACTCAAAAGAACACAAGCTAAGAACACTGTAAGATAACCTTAAGTTAATCTTAGAGTTGCTTAAGAAAAAGGAGTTGTATGCCAAATTTTCCAAGTGTGAATTTTGGATTCCTAAAGTACAGTTCCTCGGTCACGTGATTGACAGCCAGGGTATTCACGTGGACCCTGCCAAGATCGAATCCATTAAAGATTGGGCATCTCCTAAGTCACCAACGGAGATTCGTCAATTTTTAGGTCTTGTTGGGTATTACCGAAGATTCATCGAAGGATTTTAAAAGATTTCCAAACCAATGACCAAGTTCACTTAGAAGAAGGTTAAGTTTGAGTGGGGTGACAAACAAGAAATAGCGTTCCAATTGTTGAAGCAAAAGTTGTGTAGTGCACCAATCCTGGCTTTACCTGAAGGAAGCGAAGATTTTATCGTATACTGCGATGCTTCGATCAAAGGTTTGGGTGTTGTGTTGATGCAAAGAGAGAAGGTGATTGCTTATGCATCACGCCAATTGAAAATTCATGAGAAGAACTATACGACTCATGATTTGGAACTTAGAGCGGTAGTGTTTTCTCTGAAACTTTGGAGACACTATTTGTACGGAACCAAGTGTACGGTGTTCACGGATCACAAGAGTCTACAAGGACTGTCTTAATCAAAACGGGAGCTAAATATGAGGCATAGTCGTTGGTTAGATTACTTAGTGATTACGATGCGAGATTCGTTATCACAGGGAAAGCAAATGTTGTACTGACGCCCTTTGGCAGGATAGGAACGGAGAGCCCACCATTAAGGGTTTCAGCCTTAGTACTGACTTATAGGTTTGATCTCCCCAACAAAATTTTTAGATTGTCAAACTGAGCACGAAACCAGAGAACATCAAGAACGAAGATGTTGGAGGCATGTTGGTTGAAAATTCTAAAGATCCGGAGAAGCTTAGGACGGAAAAGTTAGAACCCCGCGCGAATGGAACTCTATGCTTCAATGGCAGGAGTTGGTTATCATGCTATGGTGATTTGAGGACTGTGATCATGCACAAGTCCCACAAGTCAAAGTATTTTATCCATCTGGGTTCTGAAAAGATGTACCAAGACATGAAAAGGCTATATTGGTGGCCCAATATGAAGGCAAACATTTCCACCTATGTTAGCAAGTGTTTGACCTGTGCTAAGGTAAAGGAAAACATCAAAGGGCCATCAGGATTGTTGGTACAACCTGATATACCTCAATGGAAGTGGGACAATATCACTATGGATTTTGTCACGAAGCTTCCTAAGTCGTCACAAGGCTACGACACCATTTGGGTGATTGTTGACCGACTCACTAAGTCCGCAATCTTTGTACCGATGAGAGAGACTGATCCGGAGGATAAACTTGCAAGAATGTACCTAAAGGAGGTGGTCACGAGGCATGGAATACCTCTCTCGATTATTTGTGATCGTGACCCTAGGTTCGCATCAAATTTCTGGAGGTCACTTCAGAATGCTTTAGGTACTAGTCTGGATATGAGTACAAAAGTTTATTAAAATTAAAAAAATTTTTTTTTTTTTTTGTATTGAGGTACCATCCAACAAACACGCAACGACTACTAGCGAGAGGACTATTCAAACTCTCGAGGATATGTTGCGTGCTTGTGCAATCGACTTTGGAAAGGGTTGGGTTAACCATTTACCATTAGTCGAGTTCTCATATAACAATAGCTATCACGCTAGCATCAATGTCACACCCCGTAAATTCCCGGTTAGTATTCCGACCCACTCCGGTCATCTACTTTGAATTTAATACGTTACATTTAAATCTAATAAGTTTACGAGGAATAAAAAATGCTAAAAACTGAGAAACGTCACCGGACGCGTACCGGCATCGGTTATAAATTATTTTAGGCATTATATGTGTTATATTAGCTTCCTGAGTGTTTCGTGATTTTTAATCACTTCCGATATTAATTTTAGGGTTTTATCCTTTAAATTGCATTTTTCGCGTTTTAGACCAAACGGAACCCCGGAAACTCAAAATCTTTTCGTGTAAACTCAAGTTATCATATTTCTAGTGTCATACTACTAAAAATTTCGTTCACCTCTTTTTCCTTAGCCAAAATGTGGCGCCTAAACCACAACAACATGTACACTTGAACTCTAAATTAAAGATTTGGCATCTTATTTTGAAAGTCTCACCCATGTGTGCATACTTGATAGAGAATGACACTCTAGTTGTCTGTAATTTGCTTGCTATACCATATCTTACACATCACATGCAAGCTTAGACCATTTGACTAGAAATTTAAAACCAAGACCAAGTATATTGAACCATGACCATGTTACTTGAACTTTAGCTAGAAAACTTGACCCATTTGGTCCTTGTGGCCTTGCTATTGCCGAACCACCAACAACACACACCTTTGGTGTGATCGTTGGTCACTTGCTTGTCCAATATTCACTTAAAACCCTATCTCTTTTCACTATTAAATACACACAAAAATCTCACACTTAGGGTTATAAAACATTTACAAGCACAAAAATTTTCTTTCTTCCTCTCTTGAGCACCTAGCTCACGGCACACTCTCAACCACATACACCACCCATAACTTTTGATTTCTAGCAAGATCCAAGTATTCTAAGTTCACTTCTAAGGTTATCTAAGGTAGATCCAAGTGTTGGTTGGTTATTTTTCAAGGATTTCAAGAATTATAAAGTTAGGGTTTCAAGATTTATTTGGGGTTTTTGAAGATCTATAATTCTTGGGTATAGATCTAGTGTTTTTGCTACATATTCTTCTTGATTTGTAAGTGTTACTTGAATCTTTGTTTGGTTTCATCCATTATTCATAGATCTATGTTGTTCATAAAAGATCCATGTGTTTGTGTAAATTTTTACAAAAGAAATAAGTTAATATTTGTCATCTCTTATAAAATAGAAGTAAATATTGTTACCACTTTATGTTTATGTTTTATAATATGTTCTTGGTGAGATTGAGAAGTGATGGAGAGGTTTGGGGGCCAAAACAAAATAATAAAAAAAACAATAGAGATTATGTTGGATAACAAGTTAGTTTTGTGGTGGATTAGTTGTAAATAAAGGTTGAACTAGATTAGGCACTAATATGCGAGTTGGGTTGATTTTTGGTCATATTTCGGCAAAACAAACTTGCTGTCCCGAATTAGTTTGGTGGTTTTGAGCGACTTAAAAATGTTTTCATTAGGCGTAAAAGTAGTTTTCGAAGAGCTCATTTCGAATAAGATAATTTTTATATATCACACTTTTAAAATCGGACTTAAAACGGCCAAGTTATGGCCAAATGAAACTCGAAACATTTTTCGGCGAAAATGGAAAATGGTAATGACCAGATCAGCAGCTAAAACGGGCGATTCGGAGCCCTTCGGGTCCGAATCGGCTTAAGTATAAAACACGAAAGTTGTCCGGAATGAGATTTTACTATAATGTTGGCAACCGCTTAGCCTAAAAGTAAAAAACGAGAGACATTTTTACCACAAATCGGAAAAATAGATTTTTAAGAAACACTCTAAATAATGTTGCTGATTGGAATGATAAAAGGGGGTTTCGGGCACTTTCGGACGATTTTGGATGTTTTAAATGCAAGCGAAACACATAGAAATGCTAGGTAATTAGTTAGAACAACTAGAAATGTCATGAAAGATTAATTAGGGCTAATTTCTCAAGGAACTACGAACTAACACCTTCAGCGGTTCAGATCATGAAGATGCGAACGAACACATTGAGAAAGTTCTTGACATCGTAGATCTATTCCACATTCCTAATATTACTATAGACCAAGTGATGCTTAGAGCCTAAGTTTCTAAGCAAATATTGCCCACCTGCTTGTACTGCAAAGAAAATGGAGGAAATCAACAACTTTCAACAAGAGCCGGATGAAAACCTCTATCAAGCTTGGGAATGATTTAAAAAGCTCTTGATGAAGTGTCCTCAATACTATTTAATGTAGATGCAGGAGGTAGTCTTGTTCTATAATGGATTGGATGTTCCAACTCGACAAATTCTCGATTCAAGAGGTGCCATACCATCAAAGACTGTTGCTGACGCAAAAACAGCCATCCAAGAAATGGCTGAATACTCTTAAAAATGGCACAATGGAACATCAAGATTCAGAAGTACTGAAACTTCTAAAGGATTAGCAGCAATACAAGCACAACTGAACAACCTTGGAAGATAAATCAAAAGGTAAATGAAAAAGTTTATGCTGCTCAAGTAGGATGTGAACAATGCAAAGGACCCTATTACACCAAATATTGCCCACTCAAAGAAGAAGGAAAAGCTCTAGAAGAAGCTTACTATACGCAATTTGGTGGACCTTTTCAAGGAGGGGGATATAGAGCAACAGCTCCAGGTTACTATCAAAGAAACAACGTAAATCCTCCGTACCAAGAACAAAGGAAATCAATGGAAGATACCTTGAGCAAATTGATGGGAGAATCGGCAAAAAGACACGAGGAATACTCCAATTTGATCAAAGAGATCCGAGCTTCAACGGATGCTGCCATAAGGAACCAAGGAGCATCAATTAAAACTTTAGAAATATAAATCAGGCAAATGAGCAAGGTACTATAGGAAAGTGGATTTGGAAGCCTACCTAGCTCTACTAAAGCGAACCCGAGAGATCAATTCAAGTCAATTTCAACTACCATTGAAGCTAATTCATACCCGAAATGCCGCATTGGATCCTCCCAATACGCTGTATCTACTAGATAGAACCATACACTGATGTACGAGATAAGACAAGTGACGATTCCGTTTCTAAGTCATTTGAATGGTTACTACTGTAAAGAAAGGAAGGGATCATATGAACCATAATTCTCAAAAGCTGACTCTGAAGCTTCACATATCAATAATTCCATACCCAGAAAGGAGAAAGACCTAGGGAGTTTCACTTTACCCTGCTTTATTAATAATGTTTGCTTTGATAATGCCCTTGTTGACTTAGGAGCTAGCATTAGTGTTATGCCTCTCTCGACCTACCTTAACTTAGGATTAGGCGAATTAGCTCACACTAAGTTGACAGTTGAATTGGCAGATAGGACAGTGAAATATCCAAAAGGAATAGCTAAAAACGTACTAGTAGGAATTGGTAAATTTACTTTCCTCGTAGACTTTGTAATTCTTGATATGCCCGCAGATATCAAAGTGCCCTTGATCCTCAAAAGATCATTTTTGTCTACCGCCCGTGCTAAGATTGATGTTTACAAAAGAAAGATTACTTTAAGGGGGGAATAAAGGATTGTTTTCACAAGTGTTAAACCTGCTAGTAGTTTAATTAAGAGGGTCTACATGCTAAGTTTGAGAGAAAGAATGGAACGTGATTTAGAAGTTAGGTTAATGGGAGAGACTTTGGTGTTAAATAGATCATTAGACCCTTTCTTAGAAGATCACATTGAACTAAATAATCTAAGAACCATTTAAGCTTAGGAGAAATCAAGGAGATGATTTGATGCCCACCATTAAGGATGGTGAGGTAATTGAGGAATTTAGAACTAGGGATGATAAACTTGATATTGGAATTGATGATTACCCTAGTTATTGTGACTATGATAAGAAGATCCATATAGATTGTGCTCACAACTTAAAGTTTTCTTGCATGATAGGATTTGGATTTACACACGCTAACTTTTTCCCATTATTGTATGTCAATGTGATGTCCAAAAAGTTTCATAATTCTATAATGAAAGATAAAATGATGTACAAAAGGAATAATGTTGTAGGAGCCTTAATGAAAATACCTATTGTAACAACTCACATTTTCACACCTTTTTACTTCAATTAACATCTAATTATTTATTATAAACTTTTACGCGTTCACTTTAATTTCCAAAGATAAATTAAATCGCGTAAGCTAAAAACGATCATTCAATGTAAACGGGCATCAAACAATTAAATGTTTACATCAAGAAAGTGTTAAGTAATTATTTTGAGGATAATTATTTACATTATTCATTTTATTTTATTGGTTACGTAAATTGTGTACGTTTCGCGATAAAATTTCATTTAGGTATACCCGGAACCACCATAATTAATCTACGCTTCAACAAATACCTATTTTCATACCCAATACCCAAAGTTTTATTAAACTTTACCCAAGTTAACAATGTTAGGCATATGGTTCATAAAAATAAACTAACAAAAGTCTACATCTTTTCTATTTGTACATCTACACTTTATATAGATTACTTAAAATTTCAAGTATAACTAGATATTGTATTCAAAATATCTAAGATACAAACTTTGGTCTTTTTCCCCTCCCCATTCCACGGCAACAACAACAACATTAGGGACAAATATTTCACAAACATTACCAACTTGGCTTGTACAACAACAACTCATAAAGTCTTATGTCCCATTTTGACCATAAGTCTTCCATAAGACCCTCCCATTGTCTAAGACTCTCATGTACATACTTTGACTAGTTTTATGAATATATAATACATATAAGACTAGTGCAAGTATCAAAACACATACACTTCCATTTTTACTAAGTGCAAAACACACTCTTTTCCCCATATACTCCCTCCTACCCACGACAAGAATACACCAACACAAACCATCCATAAAATTTTATTCTACAACATTTACAAGCATTCTCACATCATACCTAAGACATACTAAGGTGTTTTGAAGTCTTGGTTAAGCATTTACAAGGGTGAAACAAAGTGTTGAAGCAAATAAGGGTTTTCTTGGAATTAGAGTTTTCTAATTGTGGAAGATAGGGTTTAAAATCTAAACAAGGGTTTAGCACATATTTCTCATCATCATTATTCATCATAAGGTCATCTAAAAGTCCTTATCTTTTCATTTCATAAGTTTATATGTATATGATGTTCTATGTAGCAAAATCATCACTTAGGATATGTTTAACTTGTAAAAATGGATTTTTCTTGTAAAAATGATTTTTTGAACTTGTACACATGTTATATGGATGTTATTATGAAGTTATAAAAGGAATATAAGTCTTGTACACTCGTGGTTTATGTGTAAAAATGGATATGTATAAACTAGTGATTAAAGTTTACTTAAGAAAGTTATCGTTTAAAATTGTTGTTATGGACTTGTTAACTTGGACATTTGGACAAGATATGGACTAATGGACTTTATTATATGTAAGATAGTAATTTTTCCCCTTAGATCAACCCGTAGAGCGATCCCTGTGAAACTACACCAATTATTTGTTTCGTTGCACCTCTTACACCTTAGCCTACCCTTTTAGAATAAGTTTATTTCTACGTTGACTAGTTGCTTTAAAGTGTAAAGTCTGTATTTCCGAGTTTATGTCTATTATGGTTAGGTGATAAGGGTAAAATCTACACATATCCATTAAATACTAAAATAAAACCCAATTAAACCCAAAACAGACCAAAATGGCAAAAATATGCTAGTATTGTCGTTTTTGTGTATACAGGTTCGGATATATCAATAAACTAACAAAGAAAAACAGTCCAAAAACTGGGCAAGCACGAAAACATGAAGAATCAGGAAGAGTACAAAATGAAGCCAAAGAATCAAGCCGGAAGACAGGAAAAGTCAAGCTCAGTCAAATCCAGTCAAAAGAAAAGTCAATCCGATATGGTCAACAGAAGTCAACCACAAGAAGACAAAACCCAAAATGATTCAAATAAGTCCCTCAACTTTCCAAAAAGTTTCAAAAATAGTCCTTGGGCCTCATTGGGCCTAAAAAACCTAAATGGGCCTCACCCGGATTCATAAGCCCAAAAAACCCTAGCCAAACTTTTTTTTCCGTTTCCTTTTTTGACTTTCATATAACTTTCTAGGGACTATTAATGACATTTTTTAAAAATTTGTTTTACTCTTTAATTGTGATACCAATACCACAAGGACGATGTTGCCCAAATCTCTAAGTTTAACTCCTATAATTACCCTATCTTCAGTTGTAAAATAGGCGCGAAGGCTTTACTGTTTCATCATCACTTACAATCCCCTAGCAGTCATAACAAAGGGCTTTTTGAAATCGTTAAGGAGCTTCCCCCTATGGACGACTATTCAAGTACTCTTCAACAAATGACAAGGACAAAATTAGTCATCTCAAGCTCTACTTAACTAACTCAAGCTTAAGGGACACGTCAGCCATGGTGAAAGCAGAGATAATAGTGGGTTTTTTGTGACCTAGACTCTCTCTCAAAAGAAACACAAGCTGTCACATCAAGGAATGTCAGCTTTGGCATCCTTGATTGCACCATAATTTGATCAATCGGCTATTAATCGATTGGAAATGATTAGAAGATTCAAGGGATGAGATTGAAAGATTGGAGAGCAAGGCAAGAGGGTCTGGAAGCTTCACCAAATGGCTATAAAAGAGCCTCACTCTTCACACACCTACACGTAGCCTTAATATAGTTTTAGCTTAAATTTTAAATCCTAGCTAATGTTGTTTTTAATCTTGTATTTTTCCTTTTAATGTATTGTAAGCAAGACCCTTTTCTATTTATGAAATTAGTTTTTCTTAATTGCTCCTTGTCTCTTTTTCATAAGCTCTTAAATTAGCCAAATTTTCTCAATAAGTCTTATTAAGCTCTTTCAGTTAAAGCTAAAATAGAGTTAAATCAATTCTGTAATAAACACTTTCTAAACCTTAAAATAGTCTTACTTACTTTTACCATGGAATTTATTAGATTTAAGTTATTTGGAAGAAGAATCAGTAAGGGAAGGATCGCATATGGACTTAAATCTAGTCTCCCGTTAACAAGCTAGGAGTACGCTTGTAGTGCTCTTAATTGAGACCTCTAGTTAGCTAAGTGAGGAATTGAGTAAGTTTCTCTTTATTTTTCCTTTTGTCCTTTAAATTTCTAGGTAGTCAAATGCTTATTAGCTTATAGTTTGCTTATTTGCTTAAGATATCTGCTTATTTGTGTTCATTAGTGTTTATTTGTGCTTATTATCTATGTCTCATCATCTATCTTTAGTTTAAGTACTTAGATCTTCATAGTTTCAATTTCTATCATTAAAAACTATAAAATCCAAAAATAGTAGAAAATAGTTTAAACCTTAAGATTATTGTTTATTTAGCTGATTGATTTATGTTTAATAGGTTTGTTATAAGTGGTATTTCTGGTTTTATGTTTTAATAGTTAGAATTCATAAATCTTAGCTTAATCATTTCTGTCAAAGTCTGTAAGGGGTGTTTAGTTTAAGCTATTTTGACTTCAAAAAGTCAAAGTGAGTGTTCAAAATTATTTGAGGCATTTGAGTTTTGATTTAAGAACAGTTGTTAATCAGTTTTTAAAAGTTAGTTTTAAGAATATCAAAAGTAATGGCTTATTGTAAGTGTTCAGCACCAGGGGAGCTTTTTGCTTAGGTTTTTATTGTCTCATTTTGATCCAAGATCTTTTAGCTTCTGATTGTGTCTAAATTGTGTTTAAACACTCAACTTGAGTGTGTCTTAGTGCAGGATTACCCTCAAGGTAACCTGCACTCTTGGATTTGTCTTTGGTCAAATACATCAGTATATACTGATTCATATACTCAGCATATGCTGAGTATATAAGCTGTTTTTGAGCTTCATTTTAAGCTCAAATTTCTTTTCATAAATAGATTAAGCACATCACTAGCTTTCCAAAACTCTTTTCCTTTTTAGAATTGAGCTTAATTTGAGCTGTTTATAGCTGTTTAAGTGAAAATAAGCCCAAACCCCTACTCACTGATGCAGCAGCTTTGATAAGCTGTTTTAGAGCTTATTAGTTAGTTTTAGCTTAAGTCACTTTTATTAAAATAGCTTATTTTTGTGTCCTCTATAAATCCTAGTATTTAGTTTTTCATAAAAGTCAAAAATTAAAAAAAGTGCAAAAAGGGAGATGCCCCAACGAACCCACGACCTCCCCACACACTCACACGCCTTAACCAATTTGCTTACAATTATCCCCCTAAATCATGCTCATTTGAGGGCTTATTCGTTTAGAATAATTGGATTTCTTATTTTTCTTGTGTTCATGCTAGTGTTTCAGAATTACCCGATTTTTTAGATTTTTCCAGCTGTAAATTTTATTTTTGAATCAAATTTCGAAAGTTAAAATCTTATAAATCAATAAAAAAGAAAAAAGTTTCAAAAAATAAAAAAGATTAGTTTTTAGATTATAAAAAATAATATAGCTTTAGGTTTACATCTATGTAAATCATTTTTTACACTTTTGTAGATCTAAATTTCATTTTTGAGCTTTTTTTTTAAATTTTAAAAATAGGATTTTAATAATAAAATAGTTAAAATAGTTTTCTTGAGCTTTTTAATATTTAGGGATTTTCTAAGCTTAAAATACATTTTTTCCAAATTTTTAGTACTTAATTTGCTATTTTTTAAGATTAATTGAGATTTAAATTGTCTGTAATTCATAATAAACTCAAAATTATAAAAAAATGTTTTTCTTTTTCCAAAATTTTTCTTTTGTCCTATTTAGGTTTAGATTTAGTTTTTTTTTTTTTTTTTAACATTTTTAAGGGTTAAAATTAGTTTTTTTTGCTTAATTGTCACGTTTTATTTGTTTCCCGTTATTAGTTTATTTGTTTAATTGTTTTTATTGTTATTTAATTGTTGCCTTTTAGATATCCCAAATCTTCATATGCTTATTTCAAATCATATTCAAGCTTAAACAAGGTTTCAATTTCTCTTGCGTTGGGGGGGAAACGACACGGGTGATAATACTTTATCCGGATTAAATTTTACGTACATATATATATATTATAGATATTTTTAAGGAGTGTCATTTTCTTAAGGGATATTTTCTTAATTGCTCTGTGGATTATCCGCATTATATAGTATATTTTTTATAGTGTATCTCAACATGCTATCAGTATGCTGGAAGAAAATTTACACATTGCAAATTGGAATGTATATTATATGTCAAAAAATCATTTATTTTTGTACCATAGCAATTATTTGTACGTCCGAGAATGAAGAAATTACGAAAGATATTATCGAAATTATATGATGTGAAGATTGTGAAACGACACCGAGTTAGTAGTAGAGTGTTAAAACAAATTAAAAAAATTAGAAATTGTAACAAAAAATAGAGGAAAGTTTGAAGATAATCGTTTCGCAATTACCGAAGGAATTACATGAAGGATCGATTATTCGTTGATACAAATCGACGATGTAGAGTATTGTATCAAGTGGAAGATATCGCCACTTGCCTTGTAAAGTGTTGATCCCACTTCTCAATAGATCAAATTCCTTAAGCTTGTTTAAGTTTAGTTATATTAGATAAATTCTAACAAAACTATAGTAGAGAAATTGTTTTTGATAATGTAGGTAAAGATTAGGCGGATTCTAATCTTTAATATTAAGAAGAATTATCAATGAAACAGTAATTCAAAGAACATACATTCAACAATAGATCTTATATTATTAATGAATTAGTACGAATACTCTCAATGTATTAGGTTACAATGACTTGAAGCTATTCGCAAATTATACGTCTAATAATACTTTAAAGATTGATATAAGGTATCTAAACTCTATGCCCTAAGACACCTTTTATACACCAGTGCCTAGTCGGCTAACAATACTTTCCTAAGTATCCATAATCTTTTCTATAAACAAATAACTTAATAAGCAGTACTAACTAATCAAACAGTACTAACTTATTCTCAACAGCATTAACTTCATCTCTGAGCAGTACTAACATTCATTAGCAGTAGTAACTTTGTACTAGCAGTAGTAAATACTTAGCATATTTTCTCTAGCAGTACTAATATTCAGTCTGCGTAGTAAATTGTGTACTAGCAGTAGAAAAACACTTAGCATATTTCTTGAAGTTCAATGAGCAAACACTTCAATCTAGCTGAGCAGTTTAACATAAACATGAAGCAGCAATATTTTAAACAACATCAAGAAGACTGTTTAATCCCACTTTTCCTCCTCTATTAGGGTGGGTACACGGCTGCCGGCGTTCATTGGCGCCGTTGACGAGGTGATCTTTTTGAACGTCGCTCGAATCTGACGCTCGCGCCATTGGTTCGCGCACAGGTTCATATCAGCCCACCGCGGTTCTATTTTTTTATTATTTTTTTAAATTTAATCTGTTTTTTTTAAATATAGAGTTAGGGAGCATTTTTTTGAAAAAAATAATGTATTATTGTATAATGTTACATAACATGATTTTGGAGGATGAAGGATTTGAAGTAAATGTGAGAGATTTGTTCGTTAGTCCAACGCCGCAAATTCAACGAACTTGGGTGGAAAGATGCGAATTACATCTTAGAAAATCAAAATAGAGCTTCGAGATAGAAAAACGCACATCGATCTTCGACAGGATCTTGTGGAGCATCTATGGAATAATCATTAGTTTGTAATTTTAATTTTATGTAATGTTTTTTTTTAATTTTATGTAATGTTTTTTTAATTTAATGTAATGTTTTTAATTTAATGTATTGTTTTTAATTATATTGGGTATTTTTTTTAAATTAAGTAAATTAAAAAAAAAATTGGAGAACGGCACCAGAAATGCGGTGCCAATGGATGCCCCAGCAAATGTGGTGCCGTTCAGTTTCTGGTGCCGTTCTCCATTTTGCTGACGTGGCAGCACCTTTTTGCGAACGGCAAAGTGGAGAACGGACTTATTGCTCCTGTAGCACTCCTAACTTGATATTGTTCATCAAAATTATAAAGTTTTCTTCATTTAAGCTTCATCACTCCAGGTGGAATGCTTTCAATCACTTCTTTACTTCTTAAGCTTATTTTTGTGAATTAATAACGCCGATAAGCATCTTCACTTTCATAATCACTCGTATAAGCTTCTTTTCAAATCATTGAAGTGTAAGTGGTGCATAGGGGATACTTCTCTCTACTAACATACGTCTTTCTGCACATGTTGCATCATTAAGGAATGTACTCTACAGGAGTCATACAGCTTCAAATTTAACACTTTGTATTCTTGTTGATTCTCACATTTACTTTTTTTCATCTTCTAATGTGTTCATACATTGTTTTCAATATCACCCCTATACAAAAATCCATTGTCTTCCATGGTTTGTTGACTCAAATTTAGCTTTAACAATTGTACAATCTTCCAAATCTTCCCTTGTCAAAACTTTTAAGGTATTTGGACTAAAGATCATGTACATTTGAGACTTTAAATCAAGCTTCTTATTTAAAAATAGTTTTTTCTTCCTTCTTTATAAATCTTCCAGCATCATACTTGGAGTCTGAACAGCCAAAGGTATAGCTCAATTGCTATCTTCTTCTTCATCTGATGATTTCATTAACTGTTTAAGCTTTGGCTGTTTCTTTGTTATCTTTCACCTTTTGCTTTTTGTAATCTCTTTTTTCAGCTCTGTCCTGCTTCTTTTCTTTTGCCTTTCATCACTAACTCGGTTTCTAAAGTCTTCAAATGTATCGCGTACCTTTTGAATGCTCTGTTTTAAACATCTCTGGGATAGAATTAAATTCTTTTAATCAAATCTTTGAGTTGTATCCTTCCATGTTCTTTAGGTAAGTACACATTATTTGTCTCTGTTGAGCTTTTGTTGGTGGTTTGTTTCTTTTCTCTTCTGCTCTTTTAGCTACAAAATGCTTTCTTATTTTCTCTAAGAGTTGTTGAAATAATGTAGCCTTTTCTTCAATAGACGAATCTTCTTGTTCTTGTGCTTGCATTCTTTCAGCCAATTGATGATCAGCATCAATCTTTGTCTGTATATCATCCCATGTTTCAATCAAGGCAATATTAGCTTCTTCTTTTCAGCTTTCTCTCTTGCAAGTCTTTCTTCTTCATTAAATTCAGCTTGTAAATTTAAAGCAGTTTCTTATTAAGCCCTGATTTGATTTCGCCCGCGACCCGTTTCATAGGCTTCATGGGTTTTATCAATATCCCTTACCTTTTCCTCGATTGTTGTGAAGATATTGTTGTTGTAGATCTCACCCGCTTTGTATAAATACCCCTTTCTTCCTTGGGGTTTGTTCTTTCCACCTTTCTTCAAGTGCTTGAGCAAAGTAATATATCAAGTTTTAATTGTAGCTAGTAGTTGTTTGTAAGCAAGCACTAACAGTTGTCTGCAGCACTAGCTAGTACTAACTATATCACCAGCAGCACGTCACTTGTTGCAGCTTCATTTAATTAGCTTCTCGCAGTGTTAATAAATTCAACACTACTTCTTCAACAACATTTGTTCTGCAACAAAAACACCTCCTCCACCAGCAGAAACATTCACATCATGAAACACTAACCATGGTAATTCTTCATTGCATCAATAGCATCAATTCTCCCATGTTTGTATGCATCCTCACCCAAAATTTCTTCATTATCAGAGGATTCTACCCTAGCAGTCAAACCAACTTTGTATAATCTCTTCAGCCTATGAGTTCTTGACCTATCTTTCTTTTCAAGCTTCTTGACCCTCCTTTTCAAACTAGCAATCTCATTATGTTGAGTGGTCTTTGTCTTCTCCAAATCAAGAACCCGGTTTTGTAAAGTGGTACATAATGCCATCAATTCATCAAGTTTAAGTCTATCCTCATCACTTTGAAGTGTGTTACCTCTTGCGAGCAGGTAAATCATTGGAATGTTTAGATAACACTCTCAAACCTATCTTGAGCAATTGTATCCCACATGGTTTCTTGCACCAGGACCACCACTAAAATTAGATTCTTAGAACCTAGATCATTAGGTATTGCTTGGATTGGGTGTTATTTCTGTTACCAATGTCCTGCTCTGTTCTAATCTAGATGCTAGGTTGTGGCAGCCCTCACCAAATTGTTATCCCTATTCTCCCTTATGGACGAGCCTGATTGCAACATTTTCAATAGGATCACTAGGCTGAGGTACCCAAGTGTCCTTTCTTTTAGGCTTCCTACGTTGTTGTGTCTTTTGAGGTTAAGTAGATGGTTGAATAATTGTGGGGTGTGTGTGGGGATCAAGTTGGAATCGTTGCTAACCTTTCACCATTTTGTGAATGGTTTGTGTTACCACCCATTGATTGAAATAAAGGTGTTTATTACCAGAATAAACTTTTCCTACCCTTCTCATATTTCCAAAAATCTTTCGTAGATGTGAGAGGGTTGCAAATATATTCTATTATGAGTTGGCAATCCCATAAGTTGGTGGTCCAAAACATATTTGTTACAAACCTTGATACATTAAATTTGCCTCAGACAATCTATCCCAAGTTTCTAATCTACTTTCAAAAATGGAATTTTGAAAAAATAAATTTCTTGTTTGTTAGTAGCTAAGCAGATAATGTAGAGGCACTGCTGCTACTTACTAAACTTATTTAGGCGTAGTCATTTGGACTTAGACACTGTAAAATAGTATGAATTAGAAATTTCATGGGGAAAAAATAGTTTATAAAAAACGTTAGTTTTTGTGAAATTTTCTCATACCCATCAATGTAGTTGTCAAAATGTTGAATTTGGTAAACAAACCAAACCTTCTTCATCTGTAGTTAAAGATCTTTTTGAAACAGATGATTCAGTGATGATATCTTCTTGCCATCTACTCGGGCATGTAAACGTTCCTTCCCATTGATAGTTTTAGCTATGAAAAGTAGACAGATTAAAATGTTATAATGCAAGAAATATATAGGTAGGATTAATCGTTAATTGCATACCTTATCGTGTACATTCAAAAAATCCACAATTTGTTCAAACCCATCACTCTCTGTGGGTTTAGACAAAAACGCGATCATATTATGAGTATCTGCAAACTTTAGAGTCGCTATTTTTGTTGGGTTTTGATAATGAATGATAAAATTAAGTTAGGGTTTGTAATTGGAGAGTATTTGAAAGAATGAAATCGACTAATTGATTAATTAATTGTTTTAAAATCATTTTTAATCAATAGTTTTTTGGCAAATTACACTTAAAATCCCCTTATACTGTGTGTAACTCACGCTTGTAGTAAGTTATGCCTAGCAGCATTAATTTAAGTCACCAGTAATACTTCAATTCCATTTAAACAGCTTTCCCATCATAATCTAACACTTTTCTTTGCTTTTCCTGCAAAATGTTAGCCCAAAAACCATGAAAACACAAGCCATAGCAATTTTCACAATTATCATAGTATTAATTATACCTAGCAGTATTAAGTATAACTAACAGTAGAAGCTCAGCAGTATTAAGTATAACCAGCAGTACTAATTATACTTAACAGCAAAAACTTTTAATAACATGAATAACATTACTAATTCATACAAAACTCTATAAAAACATAGAATAAATCGACTTTAAGATTTAGCTTCAATACTAGCAATCAATATTGAATCTAGTTAGATCGAAGCTTTTGTAAGCAAATCTGTAACATTCTTGTCAGTATGGATTTTGACCATTTGAATTAATTTCTTTTCATTGCAATCTCTAATAAAATGATGTTTGATCTCTATATGCTTTGTTTTTAAATGAAAAAACAGGATTTTTAATTATGCAAATAGTGACTGTTATTGTCAATAAAAGATCTTGGTTTGCATAAAATCTTTACCATAATAAAGTAAGTTGATTCTCCGAATCAAAGCACTTGTCCACAGCAAACTTGAAGCAGCTACTATACTCAGCTTCTATTGAGGAATTCTGAACCACTGTCTATTTCTTTGCACTTGCCATGATATTAATCTACATCTAGGGAATTGACTATCCTCTTGGTGTAGACTTGCCTATCCAAGCTTGCTCCCAGCATAATACTATGAGTGTATGCCACCAAATCAATGGAGAATCTTTTGGCATACCAAAGGCCCCAATTTTGGTTGACCTTTTTACCTCGCTCTCCCCACGCTCTCTAATCCTTTTAACAACATGAAGATGTGAAACCTTTGGATTGACTTGGTATCTAGCACAGGCACATATTGCAAACATAATGTCAGGTCTTGAATATTTAAGATACTTCAATGAACCAATCTTGACCTATACATATAAAATCCACTTCTTTTCATCCTCATCCTTGAACTGGAGGCTTTTGACTTTCCATTGGTTGTGCTTGCTAAGTCTTGACATTCTGTAAACCAATATTTCTTTAATAATTTCAACAACATAGTTATCTTGACTACTATCGATAGCCATCCTTCTTCTGACTTTACTTCGTAATCCCAAGTAGAATGTAAGTTCTCCCATAGAACTCCTCTGAAATTTCTCATGCATCAAAACTTATCAAATGAAATGCATAGCTCTTCCTTTGTTGAACCATAATGATGATTTCATCCACATACTTGGACCAGCAAAATATCACTTTGTGCCTTTTGATGACGAAGGTCTTGTATAATTTTCCCTATTTGGAACCATTGGTCCAACAGATATGTTGACAAGGTTTCATACTAAGCTCTAGGAGCTTGATGTAGTCCATTCAGTGCTTTTTATAACCTTGTATACTCTATCAGGAAAGTTTGGTTCCTTCAAATCCTGGTTGGTCGCGTCATAATACACTCTCTTCTTCATTCTCCACATAGAGAAAAGTACTTTTTACATCCATTTGATACACCACAAAATCTTTAAATGAAGCATAAGCTAAAATAGCCTAATTGCTTCAATTCTTGCAACAGGGGCAAAGACTTCATCATAGTCAATCCCTTCTTCTTGTGTGTATCCTTAAGCAACCAATCTTGCTTTATTTCTTATCACAATTCCCCTTTCATCCCGTTTTTTTCCTGAAACACATTTTGAGCCTTTAAGCCTTTTTCCATTTGGTTTAAAAACACTTAAAGTCCAGACTTCTTGTACTTGATTTGTAGAAGCTCTTCCTGCATAGCCTTATCCAGCTTGGGAACCTTCAATGCTATGAATTTCTGTTTGCGGGGCTTCCTGTGATAAAAAATAAGCAAATACAAGCAGTTTTTTTGATAGGTCTTTTGGTTTGTTCTTTGTTGAATAGTACTAACCAAACCCAAGGTCCTCTAAATTTTGTGACATCTCCGCGCACGCGCGCGTTGTGTAGCTGATTGCAAATCTTCAATCACTTGATCAAGAGGATGATCTTTATGAATTCTTGTAGTTGGAATAGGACTGACTTGGATTGTTTATCATAAAATTGTGTTTAATGTCAGTCACGAACCACCATCTTCTTCATCTTCCTAGCACGTCAAATATGATATCATCTTTTCAAAGCAGGCATATTTGATCAAATGGAAGTTCAATGCTTGTTTTTCCACCATTAGGCATTAACCTCATTTGTGCCCTAGCAGCTATTAACAGTTGATCTACACTATCAATATTAACTATTACCTACTTTCTATTAACATTGTAGTGTTGTGAACATTATCTTCTCTCTCTCTTGTTCTTTACATTCACTATCTTTTCTTGGTGATCGTCTCATCCTCTGTTCCATCATCACATTGAAGGTTTGGATTCATCATCTATGAGTACTCTTTAGATATTTTGGGAATTGGTGGTATCAGCAGTCCATATGGTAGTCAAAATGTAATCTTTGACTGGTTTTGTTCTCCTTTTCTAGCTTTGACTGTTATTATCACGTGCTTTTGTACCTGCCAAATATTATTTGACTGTGTACCTGCAACTATGGATAAATAATTCACTTGTTCTTGTTAGTGCATCAATATCAATAGCCAATCTGGGTCCATACCTAACAACATTAGGTGTACTATACTAAAACTAATATGCAAGTTTTCTTTCACTTCTCGCGCGCTCTACTATTGAATACTCTAAAAGGCCTTTTCTATTCAATAGAGTATCCAACACAGAAACCGTTTCGGCCTTTACCATCAAATTTTCCTAATGATCTATGGTATTGAGAAATGGTAACATGACACCCAAATGGTCTCATCAAAACTTAACTGTTGTGTTTCTACCATGAAAAGATTCATATGGGATCTTGTCTATGAGCTTAATACTATAACATCTCTATTTTTGCACATAGAAGCAGTATTCAAATTCTTTTGCCTAAAAAGTTGTGGGCAACTTAGAATCAGATAGCATAGTCCTAGCATTGCCGCAATTAGTGTCCTATTCCTTCCTCTTCAGCAACTCCATTTTGTGAGGAAGTTCTTAGCTAACACTTAAGTGTTTAAAAATACCCTTTATATCACAAAACTGATTCATTTCTTGTTTTGAACTCTGTTCCATTATCGCATCTAATCACTTAACCTTGTGATTCTACTAGATTTTCTAATCCCTAGTTATAAAGGACTCTTCCGTAAGAATGCCACTGTCTCATCCTTAGTAGCTAGAAAGAAAACCATGTAAACTATGTAATCATCTGTGACAGTTCTAGGCATTAATTTTTTCATAAGGCACTTTTTATACATTTGTTGGATCAAACATGTCTATATGCAACAATTGTAAGGAAGACTGACTGAGTTCGTCTTTTTGGTCTTACCAAGAGGCTTCTGTGCTGCTTTCCTTTTTGATAAGCAACATTGGTTTGATCATTTTCAAAAGGTTTGGAGGTAAAAATCTTTACAAGATTGCCCCTTAACCAATTTATCATGGTTTTAAAATTTATTTAAGTGTCCTAGCCTTCTATATTTTGCCAAAGTTTAGATTCATCAGTTGTGGCTTTGCAAAAAAGGCATGTTAAACCTCATTTAGGTACTATGTTCTTTATAATCAAACACTATAATATTGTTCTTTTTAGGAACTTTAAGTAAAATTCGACTTTTCATTAATTACCTTAAGGTTTGTGAGATAAAACAATACTTCAGTGTCATTAAAAAAAACTCTATTCTTTTTATCACACAGTTTGAGATACTAAAGAGATTAAACTTTAACTCACCCTCTCCAAAATACACATTTTCAAACATCTAGAATTACAAGTTTTAATGGTACTTTTCCAAGGATTTTACTCCTTTGGGGTTCCCTCTAAATGCATAACATTATCCTCACCATCCTATCTCTCCATGTCTATAAGTGTAGGCATGTTCATTATGTCATGTGCCTTTGAGACATCCATATCAATCACTCCTTGATCCTGTAAATCTATTTATGGATTACCCTGCACATTTAGATATGAACAATCAGTTTCTTTTAGGACCCAAGCATCCACTGACTTGGATTACCTTGTGCATCTATATATAATCAAATTTTGTTAGGGTGATTGATGCACTGTTTGTTATGTTTAGACAACATGGTCTTAAGCTTTGTGCTTTGGTTTTCCAAAAACCCAACATAGCTGAGCCTGTAACAGCATTAAAAATTATTTTCCTTACAGCATTAAAATTAACTACCTTATGCCAGAGACGAGCCTGCGAAGACCAACTACTCGTTGTTGTTGTTGAGAGAGATGTAGTAGTTAATGCCTGTTGTTTAAGGAAAATAATTTTAATGCTTTAAGCCTCAGCTTGTTTGGGTTTGGAATCCAAAGCACAATGCTTTTTTAGACCATTGTTTCTAAACATACAGCTTGATCAATCACACGTAAAAAAGTTTTGATTTTTATTGATTGCACAAGGTAGTAGATCCAAGTCAGTGATGGCTTGGGTCACTAAATGAAACTGATTTTCATAATCTAATGGCAGGGCAATCCACAATGGATTTAACAGGATCAAGGAGTGATGATAGTGGTCAGCTCAAGGCACGATGACAAGGACATGTCCTATTTATAGACTATGGGAGATAGATGGAGGATATGTGCTTTTGAGGGAACCCCAAAGGGAGGGAAAATCATTGGTAACGGTTTACCATTTAAAACTGGTAATCTAGATTTTGAAAATGTGTATTTTGTGCTCGAGAGTAAGTTTAATCTCTTTTGCCGTAGTATCACAAAATGTGTTGATAAAAGAATAGTGTTTTGCGTTAATGACACTGAATGTAGTGTTTTATCTCCAAACCTTGAAGTTATTAATGAAGTCGAGGTTTATACTTAGAGTTCCTAGAAAGAACATTGGTATAGGTGTTTGATTTATAAAAGAAACATTAGTTCCTAAATGAGGTTTCACTTGCCTTTGCACAAGCACATCTGTATGAACTAAACTTTGGCATAGAAGGCTAGGTCACTTAATTTTTAAAACTGAATAAATTGGTTAAGGGAAATCTTGTAAGAGGTTTACCTTCCAAACCTTTTGAAAATGATCAAACCTATGTTGCTTATCAAAAAGGAAAGCAGCACAGAGCCTCTTGTAAGTCCAAAATAGAGAACTCAGTCAGTCTTCCTTTACATTTGTTTGGACTTTTTAGTTTTTGTTGCATATGGACTTGTTTGGTCCAACATTTGTAAAAAGCCTTAAGAAGAAAATGTATTGCTAGTTGTCACAGATGATTACAGTAGGTTTACATGGGTTTTCTTTCTAGCTACTAAGGATGAGACTAGTGGCATTCTTAAGTCCTTTATAACTGGGATAGAAAATCTAGTAGAGACAGTAGATTCACAAAGGGTAAGGTGAATTAAAAAAAAATTATATGTGATAATGGAACTGAGTTCAAAAACAGAGAAATGAATCAGTTTTGTGAGATGAAGGGTATTGTTGACACTACAATTATGTGTAAGCTGAATCCTCACAAAATGGAGTTGCTGAGAGGAGGAATAGGACACTAATTGAGGCTGCTAGGACTATGCTAGCTGATTCTAAGTTGCCAACTACTTTTTAGGCAAAAGCAGTTAATACTGCTTGCTATGTGCAAAATAGAGTGTTAGTAGTTAAGCCTCATAACAAGATCCCATATGAACTTTTTCATGGTTTAGAAACACCAACTTTATGTTTTTACTGAAGACATTTGGGTGTCATGTTACCATTCTCAATACCATAGATCATTAGGAAAATTTGTTGCGGTCAAGGCGATAAAGGTTTCTTTGTTGGTCTACTTCTTTGAATAGTAAGCCTGTAAGAGTTATTTCAATAGTAGAACAAGGATAGTGGAAGAAAACTTGCATATTAGGTTTAGTGAGAGTACACCTAATGTTGTAGGTAGTGGACCAGATTGGCTATTTGATATTGATGCACTAACAAGAATAATGAATTATGAGCCAATTGTTGCAGGTACACAGTCTAATGGTTTTGCAGGTACAAAAGCAAGTGATAATGCAGGTCAAGCTAGAAAGGAGACATAACCTGTCATTTAGATACATGTTGCTACCATTATGGACTTCTGGATCCACCATATTCCAATATCTCCTAAGAGTTCTCATGATGGATAGATCTAAACCTTCAAGTGATGATGGAAAAGAAGGTTGATGAAGATCCAAGAAAAGATAATGAATGTAAAGATCAAGAGAAGGAAGATAATGTTAACAACACTAACAATGTTAATACTGCTGGTAATGTTAATACTGTTAGTTCAACTGTTAATGCTGCTGGCACAAATGAGGTTAATGCTGTTGGTGGAAAAACAAGCATTGAACTTCCATTTGATCTAAATATGCCTGCTTGAAAGATCGATTATATTTGACTTCTTAAGGAGATGATAGAAGATGATGGTGTAGTGGAACTGACATTTAACATTTTGGATACAAACAATCCAATGTCAGTCCCTAATCTCAACTACAGAATTCATAAAGATCATCCTCTTGATCAAGTGATTGAGATTTGCAAATCAGCTACACAACAAGAACCTCGCTTGTCAAAAATTTAGAGGAACATGGGGTTTGTATACCTATTCAACAAAGAACAACATAAAGACCTTCAAAAACTCGCTTGTTTGCTTATTTTTTAGCTACGGAAGAGAACCCAAAAAAGATAATTCATCGCATTGAAGGTTCCAAGCTGGATAGAGGCTATGCGGGAAGGCTTCTACAATTCAAGTTTAACAGAAGTTTGACTTTTAGTGGTGCTTTACACAAATGGAAAAAGGGTATTAGGGCTCTAAATGGTTTTCAGGAATAATAAGGATGAAAGGGGATCTGTGATAGAAATAAAGCAAGATGGCCCTTGCTCAAGGATACACACAAGAGAAGGGATTGGACTATGATGAAGTCTCTTGCCCCTGTTGCAAGAATTGAAGCATGTAAGGTATTTTTAGCTTATGCTTCATTTAAAAGATTTTTTGTGTATCAAATGGATGTAAAAAGTGCTTTTCTCTATGGAGTAAGATTGAGAAGAGGTGGATGTTGTACAACCACCAGGGATTTGAAGTCCAAACTTTCCTGATAGATGGTATACAAAGGTTAAAAAAGCACTGTATCTGATAGATTCAAGTACTAGAGTTTAGTATGAAAACCTTGTCAACATATCTGTTGGACAATGGGGTGTCAATAGGGAAAATGTACAAGACCTTATTCATCAAAGGCACAAAGGTGTATAATCTTTGCTGGTCCAACGTTTTGTGGATGATTCCTCTTTGGGTTCAACAAGAAGGAGCTATGCATTTCATTTTGAGAAGTTGATGCATGAGAAATTTCAGGAGGGAGTTCTTATGGGAGAACTTACTTCTTCTATGGGTTTACAGTAAAGAAGAGCAAGGATGGCAATATTTAGTTGTCAAGATAAATATGTTGTTGAAATTTTGAAGAAATTTGGGTTTACAGAAGTCAAGACTGCAAGCACACCATGGAACTCAAAAGCCTTTTGCCGTCTCAAGGATGAGGATGTAAAGAAGAGGATGTTTAATTTGTATAAGGTCAATGATTTGGTTCATGATGTATCTTAATTATTCAAGACCTGACATTATGTTTGCATATGTGCCTGTGCTAGATACCAGTCAATCCAATGGTTTCCACATCTTCATCTTTGTTAAAAGGATTTTTTAGGTACTTAAAAGTCAACCAAAATTGGGCCTTTTGGTTATCCAAAAGATTCTCTTTTGATTTGTGCATTCACTCATAGTGATTATGCGGAGCAGCTTGGATAGAAGTCTACAACAAGAGGTTGTCATTCTTATAGATGTGTTTAATATCATGGCCAGTGCATGAAATATGACAGTGGTTGCAAAATTCCTCAATAGAAGTGAGTAGTAGCTGCTTCACGTTGCTGTGGACAAGTGCTTTGGATTCAGAATCAACTATTGGATTATGGGTATAAATTTTATGCTATACCCAAGATCTTTATTGACAATATCAGTATATTTGAATAATTAAAAATCTGTTTTTCATTAAAAAAACATAAGTTCATATAGAGATCAAACATCATTTTATTTGAGATTGCAATGAAATGGAATTAATTCAAATGTGTCAAAAATCCATACTGTCAGAATGTTGCAGTTTTGCTTATCAATAGCTTTTGATTCACTAGATTTACATTGGTGATTGCTAGTATTGGAATGCTAAATTTTAAAGTCTTTTATCCTATGTTTTTGTGAGTTTTGTTTTGTATGAATTAGTACTATTATTCATGTCATTAAAAGTTTTTGCTGTTAAGTATAATTAGTACTGCTGGTTATACTTAATACTGCTGAGTTTTTACTGTTAGTTATACTTAATACTGCTAGGTATAATTAATACTATGATAATTGTGAAAATTGCTATGGCTTGTGTTTTCATGGTTTTTGGGCTTAATTTTGTTGCAGGGGAAAAGCAAAGAAAAGTGTTCGCTTGTGATGGGGAAAGCTGTTTAGTATGGAATTGAAGTTATTACTGGTGACTTAAAGTTAATGCTGCTAGGCATAACTTACTACAGCTGAGTTACTACTGCTAGGTTGTTAAGGGTATTTTCCATAAATACTTTGATTAAATTGATTTTAATCAATTAATTAATCAATTAGTCGATTTCATTCTTTCAAATACTCTCCAATTACAAACCCTAACTTAATTTTATCATTCATTATCAAAACCCAACAAAAATAGCGACTCTAAATTTTGCAGTTACTCATAATATTGATTAGACGTTTTTTGTCTAAAACCACAGAGAGTGAATGGGTATTGAACAAATTGTGGATTTTTTGATTGTACACCGTATAAGGATGCATTATACGATTAAATCTACTCCTATAATATTTCTTGCCATAACAGTTCTGGTTCTACTTCATAGCTAAAAACTATCATGGGAAGGAACAGTTTACATGCCTATAAGTAGATGGAAGATAGATACTCATCATGAATATTGTTACAAAAGATCTTTAATAGCAGATGAAGAAGTGTTGCATTGTTTACCAAATTTCTAACCATTTTTGAACAACTTACATTGATGGGGTATGAGAAATTTCACAAAAAACTAACTTTTTTTAAATCTCTATTTTGTTCCCCATAATGGAAATTTTAATTCATACTATTTTACAGTGTCTAAGTCCATAAAGACTTAAACCGGCTAGAATAAGTTTAGTAGTACTATGGCATCTCACCATTATTGCTAGTACAAACAAGAAATTTATTTTTTCAAAATTCATTTTTGAAGTATGTTTAGAAAACTTGGTATAATTTGTTCTGGCAAAAATTTTGTGTATCAAGGTTTGTACAATATTTTTGGTTACAACAACTTGATGGGATGCCAACTCATAATAGAATATATATTTCACCCTCTCACACTAAAAAGATTTTTAGAAATATGAGAAGGGTAGGAAAAGGTTATTCTGGTAGAGTAACACCTTTATTTCAATCAATGGTGGTACAAAACCAATCACAATTGGGTGAAGGTTAAGCAATTCCAACTGATCCCCATCACACACCCACCTTTATTAACATCTTCTTATAACCTCAAAAGACATCAACACGTAGGGAAGCCTAAAGAAAGGACACTTGGGTACTCAGCCTAGTGATCCTATGAAATATGTTTGCAGTAAGGCTGTAGAAGGAGATTGGGTAAACAGTTTGGTGGGGCTGCACTACGCTTTCGATTAGCAAGCAGAGCATGACAGTGGTACTAAATAACACCAATCCAAGGCAATACTAATGAATCTAGTTCCTAAGAACTAATTTAGTGGTGGTCCCTCGGTGCAGGAAACATGTGAGGATTACTATTGCTCAAACTAGGTTTGAGAGTGTATCTAAACATTCCAATGATTTACTGCTCGCAAGAGGTACACACTATCCCCCAAGTGATGAGGATAGACTTAAACCTTGATGAATTGATGCATTATGTACCACTTTTTACAAATACCGGTCTTGATTTGGAGAGACAAGACCACTCAACATAATGAGATTGCTAGTTTGAAAAGACAGGGTCACGAAGCTTAAAAAGAAAGATGGTCAAGAAACTCATTAGCTGAAGAGGATCTATACATAGTTGGTTTGACTACTAGGGTTAGGAATCCTCCTGATATGAAGAAATTTTGGGTGAGGATGCTATAAATACATGGGAGACTTGATGCTATGATGCAGTTCGAAGAAATTACCTGGTTTGTGTTCATGATGTGAATGTTTCTTGTGAGGATGGTTATGTTTGTTTGACCAGAACAAGATGTTGTTGAGAAGTAAGTTGAGATTTATTTAACACTGCTAAGCTAATTATTGATGCTGCTCAAGTTAGTGCTGCTGGTGATATAGTTAGTACTGCTAGTACTGCCAACAACTGTTAGTGCTGCTACAACAACTACTGCTACAATTAAAACTGTTGATGATATTACTTTGGCTCAAGCACTTGAAGAAATGGAAAGTACAAAACCCAAGAAGAAAGGGGTTGTTATACAAGAGCTGGGTGAATCTACAACAACAATATCTTCACAACAATCGGAGGGAAAAGGTAAAGGGATATTGATAAAACCCATGAAGCCTATGAACAAGAAAAATCAAATCAGGCTTAATGAGAAATGATTTTAAACCTTTACAAAGCTGAATTTTAGTAAAGAGATTGACTTGCAAGAGAGAAAGCTGAAAAGAAGAAGCTAATTATGCTTGATTGAACATGGGAGGTATTCAGGACAAGATTGATGCTGATCATCATTTGGCTGAAAGATTGCAGCACAAGAACAAGGAAGATTCGTCTATTGAAGTATTGGCTTCATTATTTTCAACAACTCTTAGACGAAAGATGAAGCTTTTTGTAGCTAAAAGAGCAGAAGGAAAAGAAACAATACCACCAAACAAAAGCTCAAACAGAGAAAGATAATGCTGTCTTACCTAAAGAACATGGAAGGATTACAAGCTCAAAGATTTGAAGTTAAATAGAGTTTATTCTATCAAGAGATGTTTACTGAGCATCTAAAAGGTTAATACGTTTGAAGTTTTAGAACGAGTTAGTGAAGCAAAGAAAGAGAGCAAAGGAACAGTAGTGATATAAGAGATTACAAGAAGCAAAAGGTGAAGATAACAAACGAAACAGCGAATGCTTAAACAGTGTTAATGAAATCATTCCAGATGAAGAAGAAGTAGCAATTGATGCTATACCTTTGGCTGTTAAGTCTCCAAGTATTGTTGGCTGGAAGATTTATAAAGAAGGAAGAAAAAACTATTATCAAATAATGAGAGCTGATGGAAAGTCTCAAATGTACATGATCTTTAGTCAAATGCTTAAAGTTTTTGGACAGGATAAGATTTTGGAAGATTTTTGTACAAGGTTGGTAAAAGCTAAATATGAGTCAACAGACCAGTGGAAGGACTGGATTTTTTGTTATAGGGTGATTGAAAAAAAATGTTTGAACCAATGAAGAAGATGAGTTTGCAGGAATAACAAGAATACAAAGTGTTGGATTGGAAGTGTATGAATCTGTTAGAGTACATTCCCTTAATGATGCAAACATGTGCAGATTTATATGGTGTTAGTAGAGGAAAGAAGTACCCTTGCACCATACACTTTCAATGATGTTGGAAAGAAAGCCTTATAATTGATTATGAAAGTGAAATGGCTTATCAGCTTCTTAAATTCATTCTGAAATAGCTTAAGAAGTAAAGAAGTGTCTTGAAAAGCATCCTCCTGGTGGTGATGATGCTTTTAATTGAAGAAACTTGATAATTTGATGAAGATTATCAAGTTCTAGAGTGCTAGGAGCAATAGGCCGTTCTCTTGTGCCGTTCTTCAAAATGTTGCGCACTGTCAGCATATGGAGAGTGAAGCACCAGAAACTGATAACGGACACACTTTTGCTGGGGCATCCATTGCACCGCATTTCTGGTAGCCGTTCTCCAATTTTTTTTTTAATTTACTAATTTAAAAAAAATACCCCAATATAATTAAAAAACAATACATTACTATTATAAATAAACTTTACATTAAATTAAAAAAACATTACATAAATTAAAAAAAACATTACATAAAATTAAAAATTACACAAACTAATGATTATTCACTTAGATGCTCCACAAGATCCTTCTCGATGATCAGATGTGGTTTTTCTATCTCGGAGCTCTTTGATTTTCTAGATGTAATTCGCATCTTTCCACCCAAGTTCGTTGAATATGCGGCGTTGGACTAACGAACAAATCTCTCACATTCACTTCAAATCCTTCGTCCTCCAAAATCATGTTATGTAACATTATACAATAATACATTATTTTGTTTCAAAATCAATGCTCCCCTATCGTCTAATTAGAAAAACGGATAAATTTAAAAAATACTAAAAAAAATAGAACCGCGTGGGTTGTTTATGAACGGCGCGAAACACAGGCTGCGGAGCGTCAGTTCGAGCGACGTTTCAAAAGCTCACGCGTTCAACGGCGCCAAGAAAGCCGCGAGCCTCCGTTCCCTACCCTTTAGAGGTAGGATTGTTGGGATTAAAATAGTCTTCTCTGATGTTGTTTATTGTATTGTGCTCATGTTTATGTTAATGTTGCTCAGCTGGATTTAGTGTTGCTCATGAACTTCAAAGAAAATATGATAAGTGTTTACTACTGCTAGTACACAATTACTACTGCTAGTGAATATTGTACTACTAGTGAAAAGATTTGCTAAGTGTTTACTTACTGCTAGTACAAAGTTACTACTCGTGCTAATGGAAGGTTGCCAGTACTGGCTCAGAGATGAAGTTAATGCTTTATTCGTGTTGAGAATAAGTTAGTAATGTTTGATTAGTTAGTATGCAAATTTTGAATTTCAAATTTTAAGTTTTTAATAAAACTTTTCTTTCAATTAGAAAATATTTTGTAAATGTATTTTTTGAGAAAATATTTGTGTAGAATTAAAAGTGAGGATTAAGAGAAAAATATTTTCTTGATCACTAATCATGTTTAATTATTTTGTTTGTTCATACCTTAAGTGATCACTAATCTTAGAAATGGAATTTTACATTTGATAATTTGTAAACGTTTATTTTTATTGTAAACGCTTTTACATTTTGTTATTATCAAAACGTTGAGAGGTCAGAAAAATATAAATAACGTTTTTAGACATTATTTGTATTAACAATAAAGTCACAACTATTAACAATGTCTTGATCATAGATAAAAAACAACAACCTAAGTTGGCGTTCCCGTAACGGTCAACTTCCCAATTATCCCATATTTTACATACTTTACAAGGCAAGTGGCAATATCTACCACTTTATACAATACTCTACATCGTCGATTTGTATCAACGAATAATCGATCCTTCGTGTAATTCCTTCGGTAGTTGCGAAACGATTATCTTCAAACTTTTCCTTTTCTTTTTTGTTGCAAGTTTTCTAATTTTTTCAATTTTTTAACACTATAATACGAAACTCGGTGTAGTTTCACCATCTTCACGATCATAATAATTCCGGATAATTCCTTCGGTAATTCTTCGTTCTTCGGACGTACCATTAATTGCGGTGGTAGTAAAAATACATGAGTTTTAACTATAACATACATTCCCATTCGCGATGTGCAAATTTCTTCCAACCGTACCAAAATAGACACAAGACTCGGGAAATACAAACTTTACACTTTAAGCAACTAGCAACTGTAAAATAAACTTAATCTAACAGGGTAGGCTAAGGTGTAAAGGTGTAACGAAACAAATAATTGGTGTAGTTCCTAAAGGATTGGCTCTACGGGTTGTTCTAGGGGTATCTTACTCTTAAAATGAGAGTAAACAAAGGGTTTATACGGGGGTTAACTAACCAGTGTAGTTAGTTAATAAGCAACATGTAAAGGCGATTTGGGTGTAATCCTAAAATTTACCAATTTAAACAAGTTACTCCATCTAAATCCATAGTACTTATCACTGCGGTCTCGAATAGATATACCAAGCCAAGTTCTAAAGTCTACTACATCACCGACACACTCATATTTTTGTGGAATTTGGGTAAACATTTGGAAACGGATAAGGTTAAATCCTCATAATATCTAACAAGGGTTATTGTGTGCGGGTTATGTATCAAGTAATTTCATAAAAGTATGCTTGAATTTTTTTAAATTTGAGCATAATTTAAGCATTTTAGTGTGAAAATTAGGACAAGTAAACATTCTAATTCCATCCCTCCACTTGAATTATACAACGTCCTCGTTGTATAGATAAAACATTAAATACGAGAATTAAAAAGAATTAGAATGAGAAACTCCCCTGATATTTGCTCGGTAGATTCTCCATGTTGAGTTTAATTGAGCAAGATTGTGTTGAACAGCCGCCTTGAAGTTTCAAGACTCCAACACTTCAAGATCTCCAGATTTGTAAATTCTCCACCAATATTCATCGATATTTCTTTCACGAGGTCCTGTATAAAACATAGGAAAAAAACGTGTATTCCTATCTTGGTACCTACGGTTAATTTAAACTAAACTAAACAAACTAAATACGGGTCAGTTTTGGTGAATACGTCGTATCATGTGCATGAATACGCCGTATTGCCAGAACTGACAATAATGTTTTTAAAGTGCATAAAAAGTAAAGACTGATAACGTCCAGACAATCAATACGCCGTATGGTATGGAGCGGATACGCCGTATTGATGTCTGGGAAGACAGACTCGATAAAATTAAATAACAATCCGGGTTGTCTCCCGGGAAGCACTTTTGTTTACAGCGAAGTCTTTAAGTTAGACTTTTCTTCAGCTTCTCTTCATTCCATCTCATGCACGCTAATGTGCCCGCGTGTGAGCCATTCTTCCGTCCTCGCATCTCGAATGTAATCGGGTCCTAAATTCAATACTCCTTTGTAGAACCCCTTAAGCTTTTGGTATGGATGCGAGATTCCATTCATCTTATCTTCTTCACTTACCTTCAGTAATGGTGGAATCTTGTTGCATTGCTCATTAGTGTGGTGTTTAAACCTCGGATGTGATCGCACCATTTGGTAAGTTACTTCATCATTACCATTGTAAATGGTAATCATCCCTTCGAACCGTCTTGTTTTAATTCCAACTTCTCTCAAAAATGGTTCACCAAAAATAACATCGCCCATTCCTTCATCACGATAATCATCCATATTTTCTAAAACTGCAAAATCCGTCACAACAGAAAAGGTTCCAACAAAAATAGGCACATTCATTAAAGCTCCTATAACATTATTCCCTTTGTACACCATCTTATCTTTCATTATAGAATTATGAAACTTTTTGGACATCACATTGACATACAATAATGGGAAAAAGTTAGCGTGCGTAAATTCAAATCCTATCATGCAAGAAAACTTTAAGTTGTGGGCACAATCTATATGGATCTTCTTATCATAGTCGCAATAACTAGGGTAATCATCAATTCCAGCATCAAGTTCATCATCCCTAGTTCTAAATTCCTCAATTACCTCACCTTCCTAAATGGTGGGTATTAAATCATCACCTTGATTTCTCCTAAGCTCAAATGGTTCATTTAGATCATTTAGTTCTATGTAATCCTTAAAGAAAGGGTCTAATGATCTATTTAATACCAAAGTCTCTCCCATAAGCCTAGCTTCTAAATCAAGTTCTATTCTTTCTCTCAAACTTAGCATGTAGACCCTCTTAATTAAGCTACTAGCAGGTTTAACACTTGTGAAAACAATCCTTTCTTCCCTGACCCTTAAAGTGATCTTTCTTTTGTAAACATCAATCTTAGCACGGGCGGTAAATAAAAATGATCTTCTGAGGATCAAGGGCACTTTGATATCTTCGGGCATATCTAGAATTATAAAGTCTACGGGGAAAGTAAATTTACCAATTCCTAATAGTACATTTTCAGCTATTCCTTTTGGATATTTCACAGTACTGTCTGCTAATTCAACTGTCAACTTAGTGTGAGCTAATTCGCCTAATCCTAAGTTAAGGTAGGTCGAGAGAGGCATAACACTAATGCTAGCTCCTAAGTCAACAAGGGCATTATTAAAGCAAACATTATTAATAAAGCAAGGTAAAGTGAAACTCCCTAGGTCTTTCTCCTTTTGGAGTATGGATAGTGAAGCTTCAAAGTAGGCTTCTGAGAATTGTGGTCAATATGATCCCTTCTTTTATTCATAGTAGTAACCATTCAAACGACTTGGAAATGAAATCATCGTTTGTCTTATCTCGTACATCAGTGTACGGCTCTGTCCAGTGGATACAGCGCATTGGGAAGATCCAATACGGCGTATCGGGTATGAATCAACTTTAATAGTAGTTGAAATCTACTTGACTTGATCTCTCGGGTTCGCTTCAGTAGAGCTAGGTAGACTTCCAAATCCTCTTTCCTGTAGTACCTTGCTCATTTGCCGGATTTGGATTTCCAAAGTTTTAATAGACACTCCTTGGTTACGAATGGCATCATCTATCGAAGCTTGGATTTCTTTAATCAAATTGGAGTTTTCTTTGTGTCTCTTTACTGATTCACTCATGAATTTGCTTAGGGCATCTTCCATAGATTGCCTTCGTTCTTGGTACGAAGGATTCACATCGTTCCTTTGATAGAATTCCAGAGCTGCTGCTCTATATCCCCCTCCTTGAAAAGGTCCATCAAATTATGTATAGTAAGCTTCTTTGAGGGTTTTCCCTTCTTCTTTTAGTGGGCAATCTTTGGTGTAGTGGGGTCCTTTGCATTGTTCGCATCCAACTTGAGTAGCATAGACTTTTTCATTCACTTTCTTGATCTCTCTCCCAAGATTGTTCAGTTGTGCTTGTATAGCTGCTAATCCATCAGAAGTTTTAGTACTTCTTGACCTAGATGTTCCATTATGCCATTTCTGAGAGTATTCAGCCATTTCTTGTATGGCTATTTTTGCATCAGCAGCAGTATTTGATGGTATTGCACCTCTTGAGTCAAGAATTTGTCGAGTAGGAATTCCCAATCCATTATAAAACAAGATTACCTCCTACATCTCTATTAAATAGTGTTAAGGATACTTCATCAAGATTTCTTTAAATCGCTCCCATGCTTGGTAAAGGTTTTCATCTGGTTCTTGCTAAAAGTTGTTGATTTCCTCCATATTCTTTGCAGTTTGAGCAGGTGGGAAATATTTGTTTAGAAATTTTGTTTTAAGACCATCCCAAGTTGTAATCGAACCAGTTGATTCGTTTCTTAGCCAACGGCTTGCAGCTCCAGTCAAGGACATAGGGAATTCTCTAAGCATCACTTGGTTTATAGTAATATTTGGAATGTGGAATAGATCGACGATCTCAAGAACTTTCTCAATGTGTTCGTTCGCATCTTCATGATCCGAACTGCTGAAGGTGTTAGTCTGTAGTTCCTTGAGAAATTGGCCTTTTGGCTCAAAGTTATCTTTGTCTTCAATTTTAGGCCTAGCAACCCCTGATCCATAGTCAGCTCAGGTCTTGCTCATGTACTGCTCCATAGTTTCCGCCATTGTTTCCGTAACTTCTTCCTCCAAGTATTCTTGGTCAGAAAGTAAATTGAAATCAGGCGATCTGAACTCGTCAAGACTTAGTGTCTTGAAGTATCTCCTAGATAATCAAAATTCTCATTCAGGTTCTTTGTAAGGTGTGAATAGTTCACTTGTTGAACTCCTTCTCATGCACTACCTGAAACAAGGGATAAACAATTAGTAGGATAGGCTCTTTTGGATAGAAAATTTTTTAGCACAAAAATCAAATATAAAAACTTAGGTTCTGATTCTGTTCTAGATGGTCAATACGCCTTATTAAATAGCAGTAAATACGCAGTATTAATCGATTGAATGAATACGCTATTTTGGATAGAAAGTTGGATACGCCGTATCCAATGGAAGTGAATACGCCGTATCGAGTTATCGACCAGAACAATGTATTTAGCAAAACAATTAAATTTAACGCACAAATATACAAGCAAACAATTAGACTAACAAATATACAAAAATATACATAATATACAAGAATATTCACTAATAATCTAATTTACACTACTCTTAAGGGTTAAATCTAATGTTAAAAACCAAAATATAAAATAAAAATCAAGATTAATTTTCACTCCCCGGCAGCGGCGCCAAAAACTTGATGTGTCGTTGTGTGGTGTATATTTTTATGATTTAAGTTTTAAATTTATATTTTGCCGACTTAACCAAAAACAACACTTTAACAGGCAGTGTACCCGATCGGTGGTAGATTTGTGGTAAGTAGGGTGTCGAACACTTGAAGCGAGGTTAAATCTCTCAATTTATTAATATTTTGGTTATCTAATCTAAGTTAATTCTAATCTAAGTTAAACCTATGCTAATCCTATGTTAGTTCTATTCCTAATTCTAACAGGTAAAAATGGAAGTTTTCAGCCTGAGAGATTGGCACGGGTTTGGTGGTGACTACAATCAATTCAAGATAGTTTAACCCACGCAAGCAAATTAACAAAAGATAAAAGAGTGGTCGAGCCTTATGATAGAAAACTGTATTAGCCATTATTAATCCGATTAGAAGGTTGGTTTGTTTATTCAGTGCAATGATTACTTATCTCGAAGAGGCATATCATTCTTAGACTTAGGCGGGACTTCATCCTAAGACCTAGACACATTAATTCTGTCACAATTAAAGCATCCGCATAAAGCATCCTTATTTGCTGATTATAATCTATCTTAGGGATTAAAGCAATGGTGATCTTGTTAAACCCTAGCTCATAGAGACTTTACCCACTTACTACTTAATGGCAATTTATACTCTAGTAGTTGATGCGTATTTTATTTTAAAATATATTTTTACCAAGTTTTAAATTTATAAAACTCGATCTACCTAACCACGCACTAATTGGCAAAGAACCCGATCGTGAGTAATGTTTAGAATGGGTAAATCCTGGAGGTGTGTCGGTCTAACTTTGCGATGTGTGGGTGTGAGGTGGTGGATGACGGTTGTGTGTAATTAGTTTTAATTTGAAATGTCACGTTTGAAAATGGTATTTGATTTGAATTGAAAGGAATTAACAATAAAATAAATAACTAGAAATTAAAAGAGTTGAAAATATCAAGATAGAAAACATGCCAACCTAGTTACTTCATTACTGCTGTTATGAAAATGCTTTCCTGTGCAATGCTAAACTATGGTTTCATTAGTGGTTTCAAAGGATCGAATGGACATTAATATGACATATATGTCTATTCCTATACTTCCTGTGATTCCAAATCAGTCCCAAGTCATCTGGGAGGTAGGTTATCCAGGTTGTAGTGATTAATCTCAACTATTCCCAAAACATATCTAATAATCTATAAAGATTATTAACCCTCTTTGAAAAAGCTCCTGTGTTTTTTAAGTATATAAAGTGATACGTGCGATGACCGGTTAGTTCCTACACCAGGTAAGAAGTTAGTGATCCTCCCTAGTACCATGGATCCCATATTGACTAGATAATCTAATTATGGGGCAAGCTAGGTCCAAACCACCCGTACTACCAAAACCCAGGGTTACATGATAGTCAAGGAATATCTAAGAAAACCATAATCTAACAGGAAACAATAAAAACAACAGTAATTACATAACTAGGCCAGCACTTTAAGTGCTTAGCCACTCATGGTAATGGAAACACAACAAGAAATAGAAGAAATCATAGATTGAAAACTCATAATTCTTATAGTATTCGTATTTGAATGATTAAATACAAAAAGTAAGTAAAGTGTGATCTCCCTTGGACTCCAGGTGGAATTATTCAAAGGCTGGAAGCCTTTGTTACCTCTCTAATTGGCTGTGGAAGAAGTGATGTCAGAATAGCTTGAACGAGGCCTCTATTTATTGGTATTGAACCGGTTACAGCGCAACCAATAATGTGTTACTAGTAACCATCATACTACATTCCAATAAAAGTTAAATATAATAAACCTCTAAACCACAAATTATTACCGCAACCAATCACTAAACACATACTACTTTTATAATACAAACAACTAATATTCAACATTAACTTAACATTCACATTATAAAACTCATAAAAAAAAATACACTCAAACCAACCCCCTAAAATTTAAACTCTACATATAACATTAAATCATAACTCCAATAAATCTCGATAAAATAACAATCCAACAAACATAAATCAATACCCAAAATATTCTCAACCAAAACCCCCTCGTGTGTATGTGTAAAATCAATAAATTACCCAAAAATCACAACCCATCCCCCCCCCCATCAACTCACACCACACCAACCAAAATAACTAAAATATTCAACTAAAACTAAGAAACAAATAAAAATTTTCAAAATACCCCTGAAAAAATTCCAATCCTATATAAACTACCCCCACACACTATCCATTTAATATTTATAAATTAAATACCATTTCAAAAAACGATTTCTCAAGAATACACCCTCACAGTGTGTGTACTAGATTTAATCGTTATACACATCAAAGAGACCACCTCCAACCCAACACATATAACCCCTTCCACTCAGCTCTCCACTAGTCTAAGTGTTTCGTTATTGGGGTTATCGACCAATTGCCAGTCACAAAAGCATTCTATCATAAGACTGGGAAAGCACACAAATTATGCACAGTTAGAATTAGGGGTCTAATTAAATTCTCAAAGGCAACAGGGTAATATGGTTTTAAAGGGCGACTAAAGGGGTTCAGGATAGACATAGGGTACACCATTTTGTTGAAAACCAAAGCCAAGGGGGGTTAAACTAGTTTAACGCTATTTTTAATTATACGGCTTACTCTAAAGTGTTTGTATAAATTATTAGATTAACTTTATGTGGAATCAACACTTGCACATTTTGAACAATATAACTTTAACAAACTTTACTTAGGATAGTATGAGAAAATTATGTAAGACATGAGATAAGAGTAAGAATAATTAAATTACAATGCTGAGGATGGTGTGTGTGTGTGGTGTGGATTAATGAAGCACCTTTCGCCCTACTCCATTCCCGAGCACCTAACTCGCGAGTTATCTTCACTATGTCAACAAGTCCTTTATGGCAGAGTGAAAACCTTACACAAACTTTTGATTTATCTTTAGTTTCTGACACTAAGCTAGATGTCGAGTTTTAATTTAGCTAGAACCAATCTTCCCACTCTTTCACAACTTCATACACAACTTGCTTCACGACACTTGTTCACGACTGACACAACTTCTTCACACTTAGTTTTCTTCACACTACTACTTCACCAAGCCACTACTATAATCACACCAAACTAACAGTACTAGGAAAGATCACCAAGATCCAACTATACTTCCAACTATCACCAAGATCTAACAACTACACAACTTTACAAGATTTACAAATGATTTAGAAGTTAAGATATGGATGCAATAAGATTGCAAAAACACGCAAAGGCGTAATACTTCTTCACTTGATGATGGAAGTATTCTTCTCTTGCACTTGAGGAATTAAGCTTGGATCACTTAGAAACAAAGCTTTATGATTAAATGATCAAAGGATTTTGATGAGATGTGTGGCCTGTTTTAGAACAGAAAGAATGAGTGCAAAAGGTGATAAAATAGTGGGGAATAGTCCAGTATTTATAGGACAAACTAGAGGAGCGTCTACCTATGGGCGGTCCCCTTAAATAGGTGGGCGGTCCCCTTAAAATTAAGAGGGTCGCCCGTGTATTTAAGGGGGTCGCTCTAGACTGGGCGCTCCCTAGTTTTTTCTTTTGTGTAGGGAGAATTTTCTGGAATTTTCAAGCCGTTTTAGGTCTGAAAATTTGAATTTCAAAATGTTTATTTTGAATAAAACATTTCTTTTAATTGTAGAAAATGTTTTGTAATGTTTATAAAAATGTTTACAACATTTTATAAAAGTGTGAGGTTGAATAAAAATTTCATTTGATCATAAAATGCATTAAGCATTTATTTATTCATACATTTAAGTGATATAATTTTCGAAATGAAAATTTACTACTAATTACTTGTTTACGTTTAATTTTACATTGAACGTTTTTATATTTTGTGATTATCAAAACGTAAAGATGTGAAAAATATTAATAATATTTTTAGGCATTATTTCTATCAACAATCTTCCCCTTTTTGATGATTACAAAATTTAAAATCATTAAATGTAAAATTATTTTTAAACAAGTATTTAGTAAGTTTTATGTCATTTCTTCCCCTTTTTGTAGAATCCAAAAGGCATCGTCGAGAATTGCTTGTAAAATCAACTGAATAAATGCTCCCCTTGATGTGTGCTCTCCCTCGTTCGAGGGCACCAAGGAATCGAGCTATGGTTTCTTGGCTACAAAAACAAGTTAGAAAAAATACAAATATTTCTAACATGTAGCAAGAAGGAAGGAAAATATGAGATAGCGTGTGTAAGCAACCATCAAAGCAATGATATTCATTCATTTAGGATAATGTGTGTGAACTACACACAAGCATACATAAAAAGAAAAACAAATATGCTTTAGAAGCGTATTGATACATCATGAAAAGAAAATCCTAAGTAGCCATAAAAGGATTTTTGACTTGCTTGCGACACAAAAGGGTTTGACGATTATTTGTAGGCATATTACGAGATTTGTTGGTTGATGATGGAAAGTTTGGAGCAGAGGTGGTTGTGGAAGGTAATCTCTTTGAACTCTAGGTGGTGGATGTGGTCGATCTTTAGGTGAGGAGATGTTTTAAAAAAATTTTGTCATATATTGTTAGAGGGCCTAATTGTCTAGTTGAATTATAATCTAAGATAGGCGATTATTATGCGGGTAGCAGAGGTATTTTCCCATCATAATAAACATTATGTTATCATACTTTATTAAAAAAAAATACCAAAATCACCTCACTTCTAATTTATCTGTACTTTTAACGATAATTAATTTAATCCAATAGATATACTCACATCATGCCAAAGGTAAATATTTATGGTAAAAGATGAAATCAGGTCAAATACCAACAGTATCAATTTAATACATTTAAAAATAATTAGTTGTTATGAATTATATTCTCTTAATCACACATTTTTCAAATATAATATAATAAAATATATCTTCTTTCCTAATAGTAAATATATTAATTAATTAGAAAACATACACAAAAATTCTTACAAAATTATAAAAAGTATTATACCTTATAATATTTATTAATATACCAATTCTTATTTCTTATCTATATATAACCAATATACTATAGAATTTATATCATTTCACATTCTTTAATATCAAACTATTTTAATATATTTATTGATTCTACTCTCACATCCCTTCAAATTACCATCAATCAAATTTTATCAATAAAACAATCTCTGTGTGAGGTGAGATAGAGATATAGATAGAGATAGAAGCAACTGTGTGTGTGTGTATTCACATATATACTTACCTAACCAAATCTCCCCAATGCACAGAAGTATAGTGGTGTGTAGCTCACAATCTAACTAGATTAGAGATATATATAGTGAGAGTAGATTCACCCGCATCTATCTCTCTCGCGCACTCTACACACTTTTAGAGCTAGAGAGAGTGCGCTCGCGGCTTCCTGCTCTCAGGCACGCTCGCTCACCTCTGCGTCGTATGATCAATCAAATCTTAATTAATCTATCTCAACACCAGGATCGCACACAACCCAACTTCCATACAATACCCACTACCCCATTCATCCCAACAACATATAGTGTTACAAAATATGCGATGGTAATGTATAGAATCGTCGCGCGCTCGTCTCGCTTCTATGTGTGTGTGTGTGTGTGTGAAACTCGCTCTCTCTCCTCGGGGCGTGTCCCGTAGATATTGTGTGTGTGTAGTAGTGTGTGTGTGGAACGATAAGGGGACCGGCCCTTTATGGAATTAAGAGGGTCCGCATACGCTGTGTGTGTGTCCCAATATAGATGATAGAGATAGTGATGATATAATCTCTCTCTCGCGGGCTCGTTAGAAGGTTTTGCGTGTGTGTGTTGCCGTGAGTAGCTCTGTGTGGACTGCATCTCTCGCGCGCGGTGTGCAGTTTCTGTGTGTGTGTGTGTGTGTGTGTTAGCTGCGCATAGTGATTCAATGTTAGAGGGCGGGTAGAGTCTCTCGCACTCGCGCACTCTCATTCTCACTCTCTGATGCGCCAACCTGCTCTCTCTAGACAAGTTGTGGAGTAGAACTGTGTATGTGTCATCGCTCTCGCGCGCGTGAGTAGTGTGTGTGATGCCCCTCCGCCAGACGAGATATCGTGAGGAACTAGATAATAATAGTAAACAAGATATATTGCACGAATAATTTATCTTGACAAGAGGGTTAAGGGTTAAAATATCGAACCAAACTTTTGTCCAAATTCTAGTGTATCTGTGTCTAAGTGGCGACCAAATGGTGGAGGTAGCGATTAATTTCAACACAAGACGTGTAAAACTAAGAATAATCCAAATGCTCCTTGATTTATTTTTGCTCAACCAAGATTGTCGATAATATATATTTGATTATATACTTTTGACACATAGTAAGAGAACATTATGCTTTGTGAAAAATGTTTTTTAGGGGCTTATTCAACAATATATGAAAATTGATTTTCATGTGCTCCGAGTTGTGAGAAAGACTTTTTAGAAAATAATAGATTGGGACTATTGTACATATGTATAATGAGATATGCATTTAGATAGAATAATTTGTAAAATTTTGTTTATAGACTTTTCCTAATCTTGTGTTTTTGTGTAAAATAGAAACCAAGACACAGAGAGAGAAAAAAAAATTGTCAGTCAGGTGGGTGGTCCTCTTAAAGTCTAGCCGGTCCTCTTAAAATTTTAGGGGCCGCCACCTGTTGAGAAAAATTTTCTCAGATTTTTGACAAACAGTTCTTTGATTTCTTTATTATGCCGAAAACTTAATCAATTTGTTCCATCATTCCTAGACCTAGACGTAAGTAGTTAAATGGCTCACGTTTAAGAGGTTTAGTTAGAATATCAGTTATGATGTCTTCCGATGTGACCTTTTCTATAGAGATATTCCCTTTTTGAACATTATCGCAAAGGAAGTGATGGCGAATCTCAATGTGTTTTGTTCGTGAGTGTTGAACGGGATTCATACTTAAGTCTATAGCCCATTTGTTATCACACATTATTGGAATGTCGTCTACCTAAACGCCATTGTCTATAGGCTTGTTCATATAGGGCTGTTGACATGCCTTTCTGGCGCTTACATATTCCGTTTCGGTTGTGGAGATGACAAGAGCGGTTTGCTTCTTTGAGAACCAAGATGTTAGACAGCATCCCATAAACGTGCAAATACCACTAGTGCTCTTGCGATCTACGTAATCTCCCGCATGATCCGTGTCACACCCCGCCAAGGCAGAAACGCAAGGCGTAACAAGAATGGATATCATCACAACACATGATGTCTATATAGAGAATACTAAAATGAAAAATAAGTAAAGCAAAGACACAAAGTGTCATAACAATACCCAAAACCTAATGGTGTCTTTATTAATGAGAAAGAGGTCTCGTCAATAAATGACATGCAAAACATAATCCAAACAATTCATGCTAACGCATTTATTCAAACAGAAAACATAAATAAACTCCAAGCATTCTACGGTCTCTTCTAGCCACTTCACTCTATCTTAGCACCATTAAGCTCACCTGAAAATGATGCTTAAAACATCAACATAAAGTTGAGCGAGAATCATAGGTTTACGACATACAACAATATCCCAAAATAAACTTTCAATTAGCTGCTGCAATTACCAAAACAATTCATGACACCAATTAACCACAACGGGACGGAACGTGCCCACGATCCACAATCATACCAAATTCATATGTGCGCTACATGGCCTCATATTAGCTCACGCAGTCTTATCACCGCCAAACCTCATTTTGCATATTGGGATCCACAATACCAAACATATCATATCATAACGCAACGGGACGGAACGTGCCCACGATCCAATACACATAACCACAGCAAGCTTAAAAACATTTTAACACGACAACAAGCATCATTCTCACCCCAAAATAACATGAGAAAAAGGGGCTATGAAACTCACCTTTGCTTAGCTTTCCAAAAGATTCCAACAAAAAGCTTCACAAACAACTAGCACAAATCTAAACAACAAAATAACTCGTGTTACACGCTACTAAGCCAAAAGCTTATTGCACATGTAACAATCATATGATGGATGTCTAAGGTGTTTAGTTACCCTCATGGGTCACCCCGACACCATGCCCGACATTAACCAATTCGTTTACACATTATTTCAAAGACTTACAATTTACCCGAAAATGCAGAATTTTGACCTCACTTTACCATTTTCTAAATCATACCTACTGAGCTTCATAAATTCTACCAAAAATCACAGGTTAAATACCATGAGTCTACTAACTCCATGATTTTTCCACTAATTTATTTCCCTTCTTAAGTGCCTCAAATAAAATCAAACTTTTAACTACTCAGTTTCGGATCTGATCGCACACTAAAAAGTTTGGACCTAAAAACCATACTTAGACTCCAAATCAGAAGCTCTCCTTTGGGGGATTTCTAATAGACACATAGAACTAAACTCCTGTAGATTGGCTAATCATAATTCAAATTTTAAGTGGGGGTTTTACACCTCGTAATCTGACCTAAATCTGACCCGTATTTACTGCTTTGACAACTTTTCTTGCAACCAACGTTTGACTGACTTGACCTCAAAAACCTTCGAGGCCGGATGTTCTAGAAACTAGACTCTATGAGCTACGTCATAAACACCGGAAACTTGACAAAAGCTGATTGCAGTAAATCTATACACGTAATGATAAAATATAAAATAATATGAAATTCCCAAACTACCCTTGAGGACAAAAGTAGTTAGAAAAATCACACGATAATATATAATAATACGTATATTTACCGGTAAGTGATTACCGGGTCGTTAAGTCCCAACGATTTATGAAATAGAAACAACGCTTGTTGTTTGGACAATGATTTGAATTGGTTCGAAGATGATTTGTTTTCTAAAATCCTAAAAGTGAGCAAATTAAAGGACAATTAAACTTAACTTTAATAACGGGAAATTAAACTTTATCTAAAAACGCAAAATGGGAACCCTAAACAGTGATTAAAAACCCTAAATTCTCAAAATTAAACCTAAAATGAATTTTTCTCTTTTAATAGACTCTAATTGACTAAAAAGTAAGTTTAAAGAAAACTAGAACGAAATGAGCTTAAAAACACGAAAAACGTGAACGGAAACAAATCCCGTTCTTTAAAAATTAAAATCTTGCAATTTTAATCATATGGAAGCAAAACTAATTTTCCTAGAAACTATATGATAAAAGAAAATTTCCTAAAAAAGAATTATATTTTTTTTGATTATTTTTTATGATTTTTTAAAGATTTTAACAAAGAAAAATGATTAAAAATAACAAGCTTAATCCTAAAAATCTAGAAAAATTACTGAAAGTGTGAAATAGTAAGCTGGATTTTACAAAAATGATAACTAAAATTAAGCTAAAACGAAAACCCCAAATACGCCGTATATAAGCTACGGCTTAATATAGAAAAAGAAAATGAAAAAGGTGTTATAAAGATTGTGTGTGAAGAGGATGTTGGATGAGCTAATGTAGCACATATGGTTAAGTGTGTATGTATGTAAAGGCAAGGTCGTGGGTTCGAGTCCCAGGCCTTGCTTTTTGTTTTTTTTAATTTTAAAAAAGTTTAAAAATAAAGTTGTAGAAAACCTGAAAACAAACAACTTTAATAAAAGAAGTTATTTTTGAAAATCACTAAATAAGCTGAAAACTGGCTTAAAAGACAGAAAAACTCTTAGAACTATTTTTTACTTTTTTTTATCAAAACTTTTTAAGCTAGAAACTAAAATAAGCTAAGAAAAGGAACAAATAAGCTACTACTACCATATATCTAATCTAATATGCTAATTTAAGCTAAAATTATGGAAAAACAACAAGCCATAAGTAGATAAGCACTAATAAGCACATTGTACAAAACTGCATACCCAACAGTCCAACAAAGACTTTTTGAACTTAAATTCTAATAAGCAAATAGAACCTTATGCCTTAGTGGTTTATATTTTTAGAAACCTTATACTACTAGCTACTTAAAACAACTTTTAAAAACTATTTTGAAATACAAATGCTTAATGAAAAATCTAATTGAAAACAGCTTGCAGACAAAATACCATATTTTTTTGGTTTTTTTTTTAAGTTTTATAAAAAGATAAATAACAATCTTTCAGACTAAAAACAGATATTCAAATAAGATTTTTAAGCTAAAATAAGCCCTATTCTATCTAAATTGACCTATAAACTAGTTATGCTATAAAAATTAAAAGTTAATGTTAAATATAACCTGCTGAATTCTAAGCTAGAATTTGGCTTTTTATCTTGTTTTCCTGCTAATGCAATGTGCACAAACATGAACCAAAACCAAAATATAACAAGTGCAGGCTAAAGGACTAACTTCTATACTTAATAAAACACCAAAACAACAACAAGTATAGCAATGATAAAGGCAAGGACTGATTCAAACTTAAAATGCATATAGATCTCAACTTATACTAACAGATTATAACCACTAATGCAAAAACACAACTTAAGCTAACAAACTATAATCTAAGCCTTAAAACTAATTCTCATAAACCTCAATATGGATTTAAAGAATAACCAAAGGACTTAATAGCCATAAGCCAAACACCCCTTAATCTTTCCAAAATACATATTTAGCTTATGATACTTAGAATTAAGGAACAAAATAGAGATACCAGATAATAATAAGCTTTTATAAGATCCAAATAGCATATTTAAGCAACTAAATAAGACAGACAACTAAGCTAACTACTATGCTAATTTTTTTTTGGTTTTTATGAGTTTTAAGGGCAGAATTAATGAAATCTAAGATTTAAGTGATATAAACTAAAAACAGATGAACATGATTAACTAATAAGCTATATTAGAACAATTAAGCTATAATTAAGCTAAAAATAAGCACTAGAATAAGTTGAATGAAAATAAGCTAAAAATTGAATGAAAGAGAAACTTACAATTGCCTTAGCTAAACAAAGGCTTTTAAAAGCTCAAGGAGCTTCTTCTACAGCTCTAGCTTATCACAAGGATAAGCTAGTAAAATCCTATGAACTCTTCCATTGCTAGTTCATCATCCAAAAAGCTCAAATCCATATTTATATCAAAGGTATTCTGATTTTAATCATTTAAGTAGATTATTGATCAATTTGAGCTCTAATCTAAGCTTAGAGACTTAGAGAGCTTATAATGAGCTTATGAGACAGTGACAAGCTTATTAAACAACATTTGAATAAAAATGAGCTTTTGAAAATAAAGGAGCACGAACAAATTTTATAAAGCAAACTATGATTTTATTGATATTCAAAACAGATTACAAAAGCTTAAAAGGAAATTACATTTTAAATGAAAAATTACATAAGCTATTAAAACTAAAAAAAAATGCAGAAAAAAGGAGATAATGTGTGTGAGGTATGAGCTTGTATTTATAGCCTTCAAATGATGCTTCTAGGCCATAGCCACGCTCCTCTATCCCTTGATCTTGACCTTTGATTGCTCACTTATCATTGGATGCCTTCTTATCACCGTTGGATTAAATGGGTGAGCACACGGATTGCCAACGTGGCATTCCGTGTGTCAGACCTTGTGTGCTTCTTTTGCACTTATTTTAGTGCAAAAATCCAATGATTGGTGTGTTTCTTGTCATATCCGCGTGTCAGACCTTGTGGGTTTCAACCAATGAGAGACTCTCATGATGTAAAACTCTGCCACATCACTGCTTGGTACTTGAATTATTTTTCCACGCTGTCAGTTTTGATTTACCCTTTGATTTGACGTGAGGTTAAACGGAAAAGAAGATTGATTGGTGAAATTTACACCATATATATATAATATATAATAAAATATAAAATATATATATAAGTCTAAAAATCAACAAG